>VUQH01027812.1:1884-42574 GCA_015106775.1 Etroplus canarensis
GGAGTCTCCGTGGGTTTTGATGTTCACAGATGACATCGTGATCTGTAGTGAGAGTTTGGAGGAGGTGGAGGTATGCACTGGAGAGAAGAGGAATGATAGACAGTAGAAACAAGACAGAGTACATGTGCGTGTGAATGAGAGGGAGGCAGGTGGAGCAGTGAAGATGCAAGGAGTAGAGGTGGTGAAGGTGGATGAGTTTAAATACTTGGGGTCAACCATCCAAAGCAACGGATAGAGCACAAGAGAGGTGAAGAAGAGAGTGCAGGCAGGGTGGAGTGGGTGGAGACGAGTGTCAGGGGTGCTTTGTGGCAGGAGGATAGCAGCAAGAGTAAAAGGGAAGGTTTACAAGACGGCAGTGAGACATGCTGTGATGTATTGTTTGAGAAATGAGTCCATCAGAGGGACAGCTCAGGCTGAGATGGTTTGGAAATGTTCAGAGGAGGGATAGTGGACATATTGGACAAAGGATGTTGAAGATGGAGCTGCCAGGAAGGAGGAGAAGAGGAAGACCACAGAGAAGGTCCATGTATGTAGTGAAGGAGAACATGCAGAGGGTTGATATGAGGGAAGAGGATGCAAGGGATAGGGTGAGATGGAGGCAGATGATCTGCTGTGGTGACCCCAGGAGGAGGAAGAAGAAGAAGAAGAAGAAGAAGAAGAAGAAGCAGAAGAAGAAGAAGAAGAAGAAGAAGCAGAAGAAGAAGAAGAAGAAGAAGAAGCAGAAGAAGAAGAAGAAGAAGAGAAGAAGAAGCAGAAGAAGAAGCAGAAGCAGAAGAAGAAGCAGAAGAAGAAGCAGAAGAAGAAGCAGAAGAAGAAGAAGAAGAAGAAGAGCTTCAAATAAGTAAATCGGCATATATACAATTAATCCCTGTGACCCCAAAGGTTAGGCGTCAGAATGTTCTGACCTTTGTTTTTTACTCTTCACTTTTGCCGTTGTCATAGAGAGAGGATGCCCTTAAAACCATAATTAACCAAGAAGCTGCCCCCACCTGTGGTTCAAACTGTCTGTTTGCAAGGGGCTGCCAATCAGATGAAAGTTGGCTTAAAGGGAGGGTGAGCTTAAAAGTAGAAGTGCTTAAAAAGCTTGTTTCAGACAGTGATATAACTGAGGGGCTGTACCATGACTCAGTGTCAGATAAATAAGGATTTTTTTTTTTTAAATCATGCAAAGCTACTTTAGTAAAGGCAGAGAATAAATATAAAGAGCTGATAATACGCATACATATATATACGCATAACAGTTCCACTTTTACTACAAATAAGCTAGAGCTTGGACACACATTTTGAAATTATTAAATGAGCCTCATTTATGCACAGACACACCCTAATATGCAACCTACTTTCATCAAGGTGTGTGTTGCTGAGAGGCCGCTCACACACATGTGGCGGCTATGGGCCCAACTCAGTCTGGAACTGATCACGTCCCATTAATCGCTGGAATTAATTAAAGCCACAGGAACACACTACTGAGCCACAACCTGCACCCATTTGCTTTGGCACATCTGTATGAGTTTGTGTGTGTTTTCCATGGGGATATGTTTGAGTGTGTGTGGTGGGACTGGGCAGCGTGGATGAGGCCAGAAAGTGTGTGTGTGTTTAAGGAGTTTTGATTTTCAGAGTGTGTGCGTGTGTGTCTGTTTCCTCTGCGTGTGAGGGAGAGTGTCAAAATGTGGTCAGAATGCGTGTGTGTGTGAATGTGACCGCATAGGTTTGTGAGTGTGTGTGTGCTCTGAACGTGTGTGTGTGTGCATGTCCATTTGCTGAATAAATGAGGAATGTCCTGTCCAGGACTGTGAGCCCATATTAGACGAGTGTTAGAGGTGTGCCCTTTCAAAGTGTGCATGTGTGTGTGTGCAAATGTCTCATTTCCATGGCCCAATATTTGCCATGGAGCAAAGCCCAGCCTTTAGCCTAATGAAGGAAACTAATCATGTCCTCTGCGATCACACACGTACACACTACTCTTATTTCTGCACACACAAACACAAGCCTGCAGGGAGGGATGGAGATGGAGATGGAAGGAAGAATGGAGGGCGTGAGAAGGAGAAAAAGGATGGCGAGGAAAGAAGGCATTATGTACCCATAATGCTTCTGTCTGCGGTCTAAAGCCTGCACTTTGTTTTGAGCAGTTGCCAACACAGAGAACTGACCTAACTCTTTCTACTGACACTGATCACTTCTCGCTCTGCTAGAGAAAACACTTAAGCTCTCAGAGGAACAGGTAATTTCCAGACCTCTAGAAAGTCTATATGTGAACTTTGGAAAACTGAAATTACCTCAGAGTCATCATTCAGTCTGACATTACAGGGATTTGACTTTTCCTTTGTTTATCTAATAAATGTTTAATGTAGGCTTTCTTAAAGGATAATTGGGATCGCCAGAATCTGGATCCCATTCTTGTACTTTTGGCAAATATTTCTGTTGATTGCAAAAAAATAAATTCACCAAGGCATGGCTCAAATTAACATCAGTACAACAAAGTCAGACAGGACAAGAAACAGGACAGGCCAGACAATGAGGAAAGCTGCAAACAAGCCAAGGGCCTATCAAAATTATACAAAACAAACATGCAAACAAAAGGCTAATCTAAAGTCAGATTAGTACTTGAATACATCAGCAATCCCAGAGTTCTGTTGTCATTTAATTACTGATATATACTCAGCCACCACTTCATTAGGTATACCTGTCCAACTGTTTGTTAATGCAAATATCTAATTAGCCAATCATATGGCAGCAACTCAATCCATTTAGGTATGTATGCATGGTCAAAACCACCTGCTGAACTTCAAGCCAAAGATCAGAATGGGGAAGAAATGTGATTTCAGTGATTTTGAATGTTGCATGGTTGTTGGTGCCAGATGGGCTGGTCTGCATATTTCAGAAACTGCTGATCTACAGTTTCTCACACAACCATCTCCACGGTTTAAAAAGAATGGTTTAAAAAAAGAAAATAATATAGACAGGTTTATGTGTTTATTCATATTAAATACAATTTTCTTATCTTTTAAATTTATATTTATTTCTATTTAAGTGAGCGTCTGTAACACGATGCAATTTCTGCCCTGGGATTAATAATGTATTCTGATTTTGGTACTGATACTGATACTATTAGCAGACAACATTCACCTTCAGGTCATATCAAAACTTTTTCTCATCTTCTAAAACTTGTTTTTGAATCTAATGACCTTTCAGAAATACAGAATAACTCTTTTGTTATTATTAAAAGAGGTACGCTTTATTCTTAGGTATATTTATGCATATTTTCGCAGCTTCAAAGAGTGCACAGTGCTTGCCATTTAAATAAAATGTAATAGGAGAAATAAAACACAACTTTGTCTTTCAGAGGAGACGGTTTTAATTTTGTGCGCTCAGTTTTGTTGCAGGGGAAGGTGTCGCACACCACACACAGGGAGCTGTGTGTCTGTTCCCAGTCTCAGCTCAGTGGCTTCTGACCCACAACGAGGCCCTCCCAATGGCACACAAACACACACACAAGCAATAGAACACAGTAAGTTTTTATAGCTAGTGACAGCTGACGAATCCCCCTGCCCTGACCTATAACCTTTGGCTCTGCCTTCTGTGCACACCCGCTAATTGACATGTCTCCTCTGATAAACTCTCCTCTCACACACAGCCACACTTTCCCTAAACAAGTACACACACAAAGCTGCCCAAAATCCACACATTAGACAAAATCCCGTGACCACAGTGAAAAGAATAAATAAGAAAACATTTAAACCAGAGAATAAATAATTTTACTGCATCATCATTTGTACGAAAAAGTAAGGACTACCCTATCCATATTTATAAACTGTGCCTCCACCCAAATGAAAAGTTGTAAAATTTTTCCTGTATAGTGTCCCTGATTACTGCTTATCTCATCTGATGAAGCAAGCACTGAAGAGAGAAAAACTGAGGACAGAGTTAAAGGGACACAGAGAACAAGTGATTAAGTGGAGCGTAGTAGCAGCTCCAGTCCAACATATGTTACCTATTGAGTCTTGCATTAGGCAGAATGGAGAGACATAGAAAGAGGTCTACTCTTCCCATGCCGTTGGTGGAAAAGTATACTCTACAATTCATTGCTTCCTTCTAGCCAAATTAAAGGTCCCTTGTTGAAAAATAGGAAAACGGGTGGAGGTTGGGGGAATTTAAGGGAGATGGAGCAACAAAGAGGAACTTTTATTACAAAGAAAAACAGTCCTTGATCACCCCAAAACTTTGTCCCCGTGGGACTGTCTCTATGCTGAGAGCAGAGCCTTTAAAAATTATGAAATCTTATTTTCAAAGTTGTGTTTAAACATGTAAACATATTAAACACAAGCATGTTTTTATTTTCTAATGACTAATGACTGTTGGGACTTATATTTTGTTTTTAAAATACAGAATTTTTACAAATCAATGAAATTGCTTTTCAAAGATTAAAAATGAAATTTCCTGCAAAACAATGGAGTGTAATTTTTTTTATAACTGACAATTTTATTGCACTTATTTTCATCATATATGATGAAAATAAGTGCACATAATAATTATACTTGCAAACAAAACTTCCTGAAAACCAGTGTAAATTGATTTACAATTAACATTTGTTAATAACAGTTCGAGAGAGGACATAGTCAACAATAGCCATGTAAAGCAACTATTTTACTAAGACCGATGCACCTTCGGCTGCTCACTTGTATTCTCCCAAAGGGGTTGCTACAGTGGATTAATCCACATTGGTAATTTGGAAAAGGTTTTAAGCTGGATGCCCTTCCTGATGCAACCCTCCATGGTGAGAAGGACTTGTGCCCCCACCTAGAATTGACCCAGGGACTGGTTGTTGACAAGAATGGGTAATGCTGGGCTCCACATCACATGATACATGCACACACATCAGCATTTGCCTTCCATAAAAGTTTGCATTATTTCACATGAATCCCTTGCATTTAATCTAAAACTGCAATTTACACAGGAATGGCTGACTCCATCATTGTTCATGAAAAATATAGAGGTAACTTCAAAACTCAGATACTCTGAATGGTTTATGTGTGTGCACTAAAACTAGAGAAAATATTCAACTAGAAATATTAATATATATGTTTATCATGAAATGCACTCTCAGTTCTTCCTTGAGCAACTGGCTTTAATACTTATCAGAAATAAGTGTAAAGCTTGACTACTAGGCTATTCAGACAGTTAAACATATCACTATTTGCAAAGACTATTAAAAAAAATCAAGTCCATTTCATTATTATTAGTTATGAGGGGCAAAACCCATATAGCTGGAATGACCCATGAAATGAATGACCCAGAATAGCAACCATAAAATGTATTAGATTAACGGTTATATCCCATAACATAGCTACCATGGCCTTAATGTGAAAACCAGCAGGGGGTGTGAAGGTCAGTTCCACTAAACTGGAAGCTGCACTTCCTACACCGGCCTCCCAAAGGAAGAACGTTCATTCCTTCTGGAAGGTTCCCTTAGGAGCCAGAACCTGAATGGACACTACTGCAAAAACACAGCCTCTTTACCACATGTTACATGACCTGAGGAGAAACACAAATACATCTGAGTACACATCTGGGTTTCCACCTCTGAAAGACTGTCTGGTTTGTTGATGGTTATCATAGCCAGAATAGTTCCTGCCCCTCCTTTTCTCCCTATTTCTCCCTCCCCCTCTCCTCCCTAAATCTCTTTCCTTTTTGTCCCCACCCTTTCTCCTAGTCATTCTTAGCCATAATTTATAGAAACTTATCAACATGCCTTTGATTAATTAGATCACTTTGACGGAACTCCCTGTTGCGTCATGCTGGCTTAATGAGAGTTGATATATTTTCCCCAAAGTAGCTATTTTTTGACTTCAAATATTCCTTCTTTGTCCTTTTGAAAACCAGAGAAACTCAAAAAAAAACTAATTTTGCAATGATAGATCTGCTCTTTGAAGATGCAAACTCATGACTGCTTTGGGCATGTTCAGACATGTCCGAAGCAAAAAGGGAGATTCCTTAAAAACTATAAAAACCTAGAGTTTCTCGATAGCACATATTAATTGCTTTTTGCTCTTTGATGGTTAAACCATAGAAAGTTCTGTTTACTAGAACCTAATACAGAGGAAAAACTAATAAGTCTTCAAGTTGTGTGATAGATTATATCCTATTTAGAACGAATATATA
Source organism: Etroplus canarensis (assembly GCA_015106775.1). NCBI lineage: Eukaryota > Metazoa > Chordata > Actinopteri > Cichliformes > Cichlidae > Etroplus > Etroplus canarensis. The sequence continues at coordinate 8,044 of VUQH01027812.1, forward strand.
AACGATTGACGTTAAATGCTTATGATTACGTTTTTATGAGGGTTAAAGGCACTCACAGTTCTTCCAAGAACAATCTGCTACTATAATTGTAAGTGCAGAACTTCGGTCTCTATCTTATTTGTACAGTGATACACCCGCCTTTTTTATTTTTATATGACTGTGTTAGCAATGTTTTTGTATGTGTTGAGAATGTGACAGAAAAAGGCTTACCTCAGTCTAAGGTATTACTAAAATAGTAGCTGTGATTGTGTAATTTTAAGAAAAGTCCTGATAAAGACCTAATGAAGTTGAACTCAGTTTCTTTTTTTTTTTTTTTTGGCAATAAGGACAGGGCACACTGGTAGTTAGTGTTCCCCAACAATCAAAATTTTATCACTGTTCTCTATGAAAACAAGTGTCTTTTTGGATTTATTACTATATCAATGGCATGGTAAACTTTTCAGAAAAACAGTAGCTTGCTCAAAACTGACCCTGGCTGTCAAACCCTATCCAATGTGTCTTTAATGTATTTTAGAATAAAATTAATGGATGGAATGATGGAATGATGGAATGATGGAATGATGGATGGATGGATGGATGGATGATTTTCATGCATGTTACAGACATCGGGTGACTGTTAAATTATATGCATTGAATTATGTGGTGATCTGGGAGGCTGCAAGCATATCTTCTTCTTCTTTTGGCTGCTCCGTGGGGATCACCTGGGAGCAAATTATTTGCCTCCATCTCACCCTATCCTCTGGATCCTCTCCCCTCACACCAACCTTCTGCATGTCCTTCCTCACTGGATTCACAAACCTTCTCTGTGGTCTTCCTCTTCTCCTCCTGCAAGCATGTAATGCTCTAAAAAATGCTGGGACTGTATCGTCTACCTTTTTTTGTTTTTTCATCTGAAAGTATAGTATAAGATTCTTTGCTGCATGTGAAACTAATGAAGCTCTTGTTCTCTACTTTGTTTCAGCAGAAAAAAGCAACTGGTCCATTAGGATATCTGGTTTTCCCACAGTCTTCAAGGCATACTCCAGCAGCCTATTATCACCACCTCTAAGACAAATAACAGTAACTGAGCTATCCCAACACAAGGTCACTGACAGGACTTAATGGCTATTAAAAGGCTTAAAACTATTACACTTTCCGTTACAGGGTGCCATAAGACCATATGCATTAGCCCACCCTAGTACTCAACCAATCAACAAATATTTGGAACACTGTCCTCATTTCTATCTGTGATCATCACGAGCCTTAGCTTCTGACCAAGAATAGCATATCAGATAATGCCGCTGCAGAGACATTAGTGGAACATTACATACACATTAAATAGCCAAGCATCTCATCAGTGCTCCGACAACACAACCGGAGCCAAGAAATAGTTCATGAGATGGTTTGATAGCCATGTGGTGGGGATTTTGTTGGCATGCATAAGCTTTGGAGTTACAGTCTAAGAGCAAATGTTGCTACCTAAAAATGTTGTTGACAAGTTACAAGCCTAGAGATTAAAACTAAGACAGGAGGTCAGAGCAATGATGGTATGACCTTCCTTTGCTGTACAGTTAGGATAGTAGAGGGGAGTCCCTGTTCCTTCTGCAGTTGCTTCTCTTCTCTGATAGTAACTTCAGATATGCCTCATTTCCTGTAATAAATACACTCAGTATCGTTTAGTTTTGTTGAGGAAACTGTGGTAACTTATTTTGGATTGTTTTACTGATTTTTGTGGGGGCTTTTTTTTAACTTTGCTTAGAAGCAAAAGCTTATAGCTTTTTGAGAGGCACATGATTTTTAGATTTTTTTCTTATTCTGGTTCACATATGACAGTGGAAACTTAGACTAAGTAAAGAATATTTATACTTCAATTTGGTGAAATTTTAGGTTTACTATATTCTTACCAAATTACATGTCTGTACGTGTTGAAAGGATTTAAGAACACAGATGATTAAAAAGGGACATAAGATCCACCTACAACCTTATATTTTTGTCCAAGAAAATTTATCCTAGCTGAATTCAAGACAAACTAAAATGGATATGAATGCCATTATTTGAAAGGCAATTGGCTGTTTATTTTTACATCTTTATCTCACTTGATAAAGAACGTGTGCTTTAGGTGGTGCAGTACAAAGTAGTGGCTCACAGTCGACAAACGGTTGGATTTTAGGGAACTCTACAAGTACTTTTAAGACCCAGCCGGATATGGGGAACTTGCACTCAAGTTCCAGGAACTTACAGCTGCTGAAGACTTGGGTTCAGTGTGGTTGACAAACATTGGGATGTGTGGAGCTCACGCTCGACACCCAGCTGGACTGAAGGAGCACACACGTGATGAGTTGGAATAAGGGAAGAAAGCAGTTTTATTTTAAGAACACACATTCGACATGTTTGACTTGGGGGACACGCGTTTTAAAACCAGCTGTAATTTAGTGAACACACCACACTAATTTAAATGCCATGTAACCCCCGATTAGGCAAAAATATAAACTCTTGTGGCACTCCAGCATGCCTCTAAATCTAAAAAAACAGAAGTGGAGATTTTTTTTCCTACAAATTACCAGAACCAATCCACAACTGAATTATTATCACTGGTCTTCATGCAAATCATAAATGTATTCATCTTTTAAGTCATGGTAAATTTGTCTGACAGGTCACAGGTCCTGTCAGTGTGCTGTGTTACTGGCTGTGCTGGTAAGAAAAGTGACACTGTCAACCTTAATTTGTGTTATGGGATGAGATGAAGCATTAGTGTTAGACAGAAGAACTGCAATGTATCATTAAAGGTTTTATACACAAATACAAAGGCGCATGCACACACACACACGTGCACGCGCGCACACACACACACACACATCGCAGTCTCCTGTTTTTTGTTTTTGAGAGACGTGAGCTTGAGGAATTAAAGCCTTTTTCTATTCTGTGAGAGATTCATATTCTGTTTTTTTTTTTTTCAGTAACTTTACTTTTGTTATCAATGGATCTATTATGTTCTTGTTCCATAATTTTTGCTTTGATTTAACCAAAAATAATTTTGCATCATCAAAATGAAATGCCTAGTATTTGGCCAGTATGCCTCCACCTTAAATCTGATCTTGTGTGACCTTGACTTTTTATCCCACAATCTCATACATGTTAGCAGATGTTCTACCTATCACAGGTATCAACCACAAAAAGGCTGAAAAAGATCAAGAAAACAAGTCAGCTCGTGTAGTGGTAATTGTTGTAATGGACAAATAGACAGACAGGCACACAGACCTCCAAAAAGTTAGCAATCCTTCTACCCATCATGGTGATTAACCATACATCTGTCAGCTCCTACAATGATAACAAGAATTTTTGACCCCACAGTCTCATTAATGTCATTGATCTTCTACTCAACATAGGTCTTAACCACACAAATGTTTAGTAAAAATCCAGCAAACAAGGCAGCTCCCATAGTAGTCACAAGATTTGTAATGTAACAGATGGACAACTCAAAAACACGCCTCCATGAAAAAGTCATAATGATTAAGACGCTCATTAAGTTTGAACTTTATAAAAACCTGTGTCTCAAAACCATACATGTTGCTTTACATAAAGAAATCTTGCATCTTTTGTTATGACCACACGCATTTCTACAGACCATAAATACCATTAAACATTTCCACATACACATCCAACATTCAGGCCTAGATTCATCAGTCATTCATTTCAATTTCAATTGCAAGGATACTCACACATGTGCGCGTGTGTAGGCCCAAATGAAGGCTCATTTACCGTCTATGTTTTTATTCATGGGGGTGAGCATAGAATTAAAACCTGCATTTGTCACACACATCAACAACCACACACACATCCAGAACAGAAATCCTTGGGTCAGAAACTCTGGCCACAGCCCCAGAGAATCCTGTTCAGGATGAGGAAACCTGCCCACTGAGAGTGATGTGAGCATGTGTGTGTGTGTGGAAGTGAGTGGCACTCACAGTTTGTGACAATAAGTGGATAGCTCTTTTCAGTGTGCTTCTGTAATCTGACAGACAGACTGACACAGCAGGATGATATATTTCAGCCATGATAGCACAAGCCTCCTCTGATTTCTTAACATGAGCTCTCACTGAGTCATTACAGGTTCATTACCTGCATAGCTTCACTCCACTGCCGACAACAGAACATACTTGGGAGAAAGGAAAGGCTGGAGTGGATGGATATGTAGGCACTGATTTATCTAAATGTAAAGTGGAAGGATATAACTTTATGTTATACTAAACATACCCAAGGCCTGAAACTAGTTTGACTAGTATTTAAAATTAAATTCCTAAATAGAGATACCAACAGACTCTACCCTTGCTGTGGGAAGAATTTCATGGGCTTGCACTCAGGTTCTTATTTTTTCAGTTACTTCCTGCAACTTGTGTCCATAGTTGAGGTAGGAAGGTAGATCAACCAGTAAATCATCAGCTTTTCCTCTGCGCTCGGATCTCTTATCACCACAATAGACTGGAACAGTGTCCCAGCACTTCAGACACTACACTAATCTGTCCCTCAATGTCCTGTTCTGTCCAGATCCTAAATACTTAAATTCCTTCATTTGGGGCAGCAACTCCTCCCCACATCTCCTGCTACTTTGGCCATGAGAACCACGACCTCAGACTTGGAGGTGCCAATTACATCCATGCAATTGAAAACCACCACAGCACAAGCTCGAGGCTGCCGCTAAAAGAATTAAGAAGATTACATCGTCCACAAAAATAAAAATGTAATCCTGAGACCATCAAAAAGGTTATGAGCAGAATCGGTAACAAAGGTGAGCCTGAGTGAAGTTGAGTGCTCACACAAAATGATTCTGACTTACTGCCAATAATATGCAACATGCTCTCACTATGGTTTGACAAAGATGAAGAGGCTGTAAGAACAGCTTCAATACCCAAAAGCCCCAATGCACCCACTCTATGACACCCCGAGGGACATGGTCATGCAACAAGTTTACAAAACATGTATACATTGGCTGGGAAAAGTCTCACCAACCTCATGAATCCTTGAGAGGGTGAGGAGCTGGATCAATGTTTCATGGCCGTGAGTCAGCAGGACTGAGGATATGCTCAAAGTATTCCTTCCATAGCTTGACTATCACCCCAGTAGAGGTAAGGAATACATTCTCACTGTGTATAGTGTGGACAGAGCACCTCCTCTCCCTAGTCTCCTGACAGTTTAGTAGAATTACTCTGAAACCGGCCAAAAGTCTTGCTCAGTGACTTGACCAAACTCTTCCCACATCTGACTTTTTGCTTCAGCTACTGCCAAAGCTAAATGACGTGAGCCATCTTCAAAGTCCCACAAGCTAACCAAGGTTGGGAAGGTTCTTTCTTCAACTTCACTGCTCTCTTTACCATTGGTGTCCCCCATGTGTTTTTGGGGTTGCTGCCACAACAGGCACTAACCAAATCATAGCAATGAAGATGCGGAACATGGTTCACTTAGACCTAATCGGGGTGATTCTGGTGCGATGAGGACATTTTGTATGAGAAAAACTAAAAAAGACATTTCAAAACTACTTTCTGAACTGAACTTTGCTCGTCTGTCAATGCAAGTTCTTGGTGACAAATAAAGAAACATCAACAAAAATACTAACTTTAAATAAATTAACTGATCAGCTGCAAAGTACAAAGAACTGCTTTTGCTCTCTTTGATGTCTGTAATTTTGTTTATTTTTCATTATTGATTTATTAGACACATTTTCACAATTCTTCTGATGACACAAAAATGTACACATGGAAACACTAATTGTGTTAACTCACTCTGATGATGCATTTGAAAAGGGTGCTTTAGTTTTATTGGAGGGTTTACATGAGTGATCACCTCAAAGGCTGACTCAGCTGCTTGCCTCATTTGAAGGGGTTTTCACACATGTGGTGCAGACATTATCCAGAATGCAAATGTCCAAATCAGCACAACGGGAAAATTATAACAGACTTTATTCTGTAGCTCCCTAATACAAAGTTTATGCAATATCTGCCTGGACTCAGATTCACCACAAATTGTCATTAAGTGAGTGGGAGTCCAGTGTCTTATGGGAATAATCCATTTGAGACAGAAAATCTGTTGTTGTGTGATACATGTAAAAAAATCAGGTTTGTCTAGAGCACAGGTTGATTTGTTTGTGGTGTTTTTTCTTTGTTTGTTTAAGGGGGATACAAAAAGTCAATAATGGATAACAGTCTTTATATGGATTCAAGGTATAATCAATAAACCTTAACTTCATGCTAACACACAAAGTACATTAAAAGGGATGAAGGTAAATAGGTAATGCAAAGTGCCAGTACGTGCAAGCTGTAATACTGACATGCCTGAATGGATTTTCCCAATAAGCAACAGAGGCTGCTATTAACCACTGGAGTAATGGCTGATGTTTGATGCTAACGTGCATGACGTGCTGTATTTTTGAGGTCTGAACAACAAAGGTCAAGACCCTGTGCTGGCAGCTAATAGCTGTCGCTAATAGCAAAACTCTATAGTGAGTGGTACACAATGTAGCCAAAAAAGACCACTGACCGTACACTGACACGGTTCCTAGTGAGTACTTGACTGATTCAGGGACAAGGCTGAGGAAAGTCAAACTCACTGTTAGGGCAGTCCAAGTTATCTTCATTCTTCTCCTCTAACAGAGGCAGGGATGTCTATGCCTGTGTGCACTTGTGTGAGCAAGAGACTGAAAAGAATGCAAAACTGTACATTCTGGCTCTGTTAAAATGCACATGCATGCATATGCATTACTGATTTGCAAGATAAAAACTGCACATGGACCTGTACTTTCCTGGTTGGTTGGTTGTATGCGTGTGTGCGTGTGTGCGCGCGCATGCGCGCGCGTGCGTGTGTCCTTGCTCTGGATCATTTCTGTGATCCTAGGTGGGCTGTTGGGGAGGAGCAGAACAACAAAAAAGATGCAGCACCAGGAAACAGAAGAAGGGGGACACTCTCTCTTTCATCTCTCTTTCATCCCTCCTTTTCAAGCAGAGGAGAAAGAGTTTGCTCCAATGCTCTCTCACTCTCTCTTCCTCTATCCCACTCTCAGATGCCTTTTGATGCCTTTCAAGTTGACCAAATGTGCTTTCCGGCTGCCATGCACTCTAACAGAAAGGTCTATGTGTGTAGTGCGGGGTTTGGCATGGTGCCTAATTACTTTTAAGTCATAGACAGGTAGGCGGAAGACGGCGGTAGATGTATGAGTCTTTGTCTGCAAAATATGGGCTTTGAACTTATTTGTTCCTTGCCACCTTGTTCTTTAGTTTTATGGGAGCTGTGAGCTTGCCAGTGTCCCTCCCTAAAGGCTTTTTTGGCATTTTGCCATTATAATACAAAAATGCTACTGTATATGTTTGACCAGAATTGAACCATGGACAGATCACTGCCAATACATGGCATGATATGCAATGAGTTGATTGTATCTTATTGCAAATATAACTGTAACAGCATACACGGTAAGCCAACCACCACAGAAATTTAAGTACAGAAACTGTTTAGTTTTGAATGGACTGGCACTTATATAGCACTTTTCTACTCAAAGTAACTTTTACTATAAGCCTCATTCACCCATTCACACACACATTTATACAGCACTTTTATTCTATGCCTTTAGCGCTTTCTAACTATCACAAACACTCACAATGCAATGGATGCACTGGGACCAATTTGGGGTTCTACATGCCAAAGCGTCCTTGAGCAAGGAGGAGCTGGGGATAGAACCAATAACCTTCTGATTGGAGGACAACCCTCTGAACCACAGCCTCCCCTGAGGTAGTTAGTAATGACAATATTAATGCTGATTTTTAAAAATCTCATCAATACATGCAATCGTGTGAAAAAGAGAATTCTGTGAAAAATTGAAGACATCCCATGAATCAATAGCTTGTAGAACCACCTTTAGCAGTAATAACTTGAAGTAATGATATTGTGTATGACTTTATCAGTCTCTCACACTGTTGTGGAGGAATTTTGTCACACTCTTTTGCGGGCATTTGTCGATACACAGTTCTTTTAAGGTCCCGCCACAGAATTTGAATCTTGTTGAAGTTTGGACTTTGACTGGGCATTTGCAGCACCTTGCTTCTTTTTTATTCTTTTTTTCCAGCCATTCTGTTTTAGATTAGCTGGTGTGATTAGGATCATTGTCCTGTTGCATGACACAGTTTCGGTCAACCACTAGCCATTAGACAGATGGCCTCACATAGAATTCTTTGGTACATAGAGGAGTTCATGTTAATTTAATGACTGCAAGGTACCCAGGTCCTGTGGCTGAAAAATAAGCCCAAATCATCACTCCTCCGCCATCATGCTTGGACAGTTGATATGAGGTGCTGGTGCTGATATGCTGTGTCCAAAAGGCATTGTTCCAGAAGTTGTATGGTTTGTTCACATGCAATTTTGCAAACCTAAGCTGTGCCATGATCTTCTTTTTAGAGAAAATGCTTTCTTCTGGCAACCATTCCAAACAAGCCAGTCTATTTCAGTCTCTCTAATTTTACTGTCATGAACTTTTACAGTTAACATGCTAACTGAGGCCTGTAGGGTTTGAGATTTCACTCTTGGGTTTTCTGCAATTTATCTGAGCATTGCATGATCTGACCTTGGGGTGAATTTGCTTGGATGTCCACTCCTGGGAAAACTGTGTTAACACACACTTGCTCCAGACCAGAAAACGGCCAAAACTTTTGCTTTTATAGAGGTGGTCACACTGGCTGATGATCAGTTAATAGAGTGTATTTGATTAGCAGCACCTGGCTGCTACTTAACCTCTTGATTCCTGTGGAAGGAGTCAGGGTGTACCTACTTTTTCACAGGACTCTATGCAGTCTTGTAAAAACTCTCTTTTTCACAAGACTGTATTTGGGTAAAGAAAAAAAAGGAAAACTTATGTTTTTTTATCCAGTGTGTTATGTTTGTCTTCAACATTATCCTACTTGCATTCATTTTTATCACCACAGATGACAGGAAACAAAGGTCACTGGCCAAATACAGAACATGGATGTGAGAAATAAGTACTGCTTTAGATAGGTATTTACAGCAAGGGTGACAAAAAGCTTTTAATGAAATGCATGATACTGACAAAAATGATTTTTGTGTTGTACTTAATTGTAGGAAGCCTTTAAACACGGAAACAACCTTCATGCTGAAATTTTTTAAGCAACACCAACAATTTTCAAAGATTTTCACTACAAGATTTGATAAACAATGACATTATTATGTGCAAGGCCTTTACAAGCCACGTCTGTTTCTTATGTTCTCCCTCTGTATTTCTGTCTGTTGAGGAGGAGGAGTAGTGGCTACAGGACAAGTCTGGACATGATGATTGCCCCCCCTTCCCTTCCTTTCGTCCCCAAATAATTTCTCTCATTCCCCTCGTCCCTCCTTCCTACTCTCATTTTGAGTGCAAACCACAGACTTGCTTTGGAGGTTTCCATGACAAACAATACTAATTGGGGATCATTTTCATTTTGCTTCTTTCAGTCATGTCTGGCAAAAATGATGTCTGCTGGTGTATGCAAGTGTGTGTGTGTGTGCAAGAGAGAGAGTATAAGAGAGAAAACCCCAGAAGGGAAGTACTGTTAAGTCTGTGTTTTGATATAAGCTGTTGGATTGTCAGACAGACAAATAATAAAGCTCAAATAATTACATGCTGAATTACAGCTATAGCAATTAGAGTTAACAGTGTGTTTGCATAGAGCTTAATGCAGCTAATAAGGCAACATAACAAGTGTTATGCTGTTTTCAGAAAATGAGCTGTTGTTTCAGAGCAACAGGTTGGCGGCAGCAGGGTGCATCGCCTCAGCGAGCAACCTCTGGTCCTACTGGCCAGTACACACAGCTACAGTATGTTAACTAGATTGTTGCTTACAATCATAAAATCCCACTTAAGCATTTTCTAAAAAGTAAATTCATTAGGTCACAGTCACACGCTGGCTCACTAAAATGCAATGTTATGAGAGCACGTTTATCAAATAGGTTCTCACTATCAGGAAAGAAAAAATGACTATATTTTCCGATCTAATTTACTGTCTATAAGCTTTCAGCTGGCACATTTCAAAGACAGCAAAGCTGACTCAGTCTATGCAACATATAACCAGTAAAAACACAATTAATGAAAAGAGCAGATCACAATGCGCTTCTTTATAATGTGCTAGCATTTTATGGCAAAAGCATTATTTCGGTGAAAGTAGAGGGGTGAAACTAATATGAAGAGAAACCTTGACTGAGGAAAGACTGCAGTCATGATGGGAAAGAAAGGGATTTATAGGAAATATAAATGATTTGCTTAAGTCATTTATTAAAGACAAATGCCAAAAATGACCTAACTACAGACTACTAAATCTAAATGTTTATGTTTTTCCTTTCTTTGCGTCACATCATTTTAAAAGTAACACATTTTTCCAGTTTGATTGTTGGTTCCTTTTATGTTATTTTTTAATCAAAGAGGTAAAATTCTTAAAATTAATAATCCAAAATAAATATTTGGTATTTTTTATAATAGTAGACTTGACATTTTAAGTAGCAAAAAGTGCTGAAAATCTAAACACATTTGGGAACAAAGGCTTATTATAACCTCATCATCCATCCCCGTGTGCGTGAAAGCAATATATCTAAGCTCAGAGAACATAGACTTCTGACAAACACAGTGGCAGTGTGTATGTACAGATGTACTACATGTATATGTGTGCGTATCTAATGATCCCTATGTCGCCTTCTATGTGTCTCAAACACGTCCCCTTCTCATTAGCGGTGACGCCTGAGTGGATTAACCACACAAGTGCACGCATATGTGCACAGTAATACACGTTTACCCCAACCGCTAACGAAAGTCGAGTTCATCAAAGAGAATCTATCCACCCTGGTTTAGGAAAGACAAACTGTCATAAAACTCGGATTTGTACTCAATGCAAACCAGAAGCTCCCTTCTGGCAAGAGGCTGGGTGTGTGTGTGTGTGTGTGTGTGTGTGTGTGTGTGTGTGTGTGTGCGCGCGCGCGGGCACATGTGTGTGGGCGCGTGTGTGTGTATTTGTGACAAAGTCAGGAGTTCTGGAACAATATGTATTTACTGTTTCTGTGTTAAACCAAGTGTGTATGCGTATCGTATCTCAGATTAATCTGCTCTGATAACAGAGATAAAAAAAGAAGGCAGGAAAGAAGAAAGAAAAATGGAAAGAAAATAAAGAAAGCATAGATAGAAGGACCCACTTGATTAGATTGATTGATTAGAAAAAATAAATATATCATAACACACAGCTCTGCTTAAGACTACATATCTCCTCTTCTAATATGATATGTCTTGTGCAGACTGGCTGATAGAAGGACCGACTCGGAGTAGAACCAGATGGATGGAAACATAAAGAACATGAGAAAGAAAGACAGCCGACACAGAGCAAAGGATGAGAGTGATGATCTGGCAACTGTAAGCCGGCAATGGTGGACACGTGCTAACCTCTCCCCTCACAATGTTGGAAAAAAACACTATGATCATAAGAGGAAGCCCATCACTGTCTATCATTATGATTAAATCAAACAGACCAGTGAACAGCAGTGAACACATACTTCCATTTAACTAACATCTTGAAGGGTTATGGGGTGAAATCAATGATTAAAACAATTTTACACATACAGAAGTGACTCAAAAAATTTAAAAAAGTGCAAGCATTAAACTAAAACTTAGGTACCATAGCAATATAGTTGGTGTTACAATAATTTATTTTTCCAAAGAAAATTTAAGCAAAAGAGTGAAGCAAAAGTAGAATGTCAATGACATAGTTGCTCATCCGGCTCAAGATCCATCGCAATTCATAGGTTACTGTAATATGTGAAGTACAGAAGGAAAGTGGTAAGTTTTCTGGTCACTGGTTAGCTGTATTGCACAACTGAGAATAAAAATCCACTGAGAAGTCAAGAAGCCTCGCAAACAGTCATATCCAGGATAACTGCCCTAGTTCTTGACCACCCCTAACTGAGTTTAAGATTGCCATAATTATTATGTCATAATAAACCTAAAGATGGCATTTATTCACGGATAACAGAGGGGCGCATGCAAACATTCATTTTATGAACATTATGGAGCAAAACTTTTAGGAGTAGTGATTCTTGTGAAAATTGAATAGTGCCCATAAAATGGCAAATATGACCCTGACCTTGATCACAGTTTGGGTGAGGCCCTAATAAGTGATCATTGTGTTCAAGTTTGATTAGATTCTGACTGATTCTCTAGGAGAAGTATCGGTTCTTGTGAAATGGGGACACAGACAATGGACACCTCACCATGGCATGGCAGTGGTCCTTCAGCAAGATGACATCATAATAGAAATGAGAGTGTTTAGTTATTATCATTAAACAGTATTTAGTGCATCACCTGTCCTTGTTCTCCTTGTCCTATCAAAGCACTGAATGCATTGATAGGTTGAATGAATGAGTAACTGAATGCACCCATCAAACTTTAACTTTCCTCCTCCCACAGCATTCACAGATTCTGACAGTGGAAATCACGAACTGAATCAGAGACACAACCTCAAAGTTCATCATGATGAATATACACTTTGAGCATTCTCTCTATTCATACAAGGGCGAAATATGTTTAGATCTGATGCACAAATTCTGCCATAACTGGAAAAGAAATTAGTTGGTGTCAGCATTTCAGCAAAGGCGCAAGGCCAGATGTTGTTAGCATTAAACTGAAATTTTGCCCATACTGTAAGTCAGAGCACCAAAGCTGTGTAGGATAGTTTTAAAGAACAAAAGATTTTATCTTTTGGCACTAACCAGAATCTAAACCATGGAGATTCTGCAGACCACAAGCCAACAGCAGTCAAAGCGTTACATACAAATAACAGATGAGTAAGAACATGATGCTGTGAGGAAAACAGAGGTGGATTACTACAGTGTGACAGACAGAGAACAGATATCAGTATCAGGGCTCTGGTCAGGACTTAGTGACAAGCAGGGAGTAATGCTGCAGATTTACTGTTGGGGGAGGTTGTATTCTGATATGGGCTGGTAAGAAATGTGATAAAGAGAAGCACAGCTACTGATGTGTCTAGAATCTCCAACTCCAAATAAAGAAACAGGAAAAAAGAGAAAAGTTAACAGGAGGATCCAGCAAAGAAGCACATAACAAAAGTTATATAGGAGTTTATGATTCTACCTTTCTTGGCTTTCTTAGATGGCTGTTTCTTCTTGATGAACTTGGTTGCCTCCTGTGAAACTTCCATCTCCTCCCCTTCACCAGTCATCTCCGCTATAGGCTCAACACCGCCTGAATGAAAGTAGACAGGATAATAAGCTATATAATAATAAAAAGAATCAAGCAAGTACTTTTTCCCGTTCTTTTTTGGTAGAAAACACATTTATTTGACAAATTTACACTGTGAGCTCCTCAGCAAGATCCAGGCCACTCAGCAGCTTCATTAAAGAAGGCAGGCATTTTAAAAACAGCCTTTCTTCTGGACATCATGACAAAGGCAAACCTTTTTATTTGCCAACTTTTGCAAACAGCTTTGAGATTTGCACTACTAAGCTTGCAGTGCCAAAATGTAAAACTAGTTTTTTTTAGTGTTTGGGTGTATTTCAGCTGTTGCTGGAGCTGCAACATAGTAATCCAAAGAGCAACACAGTGACAACCGTGGTTGCTTGGATTATTGGTCATGAGATCATTAGAAATTCCTATTTTAATTTCTATTTATTTTTAATTTGTATAATGTTAAACAATAAATTCTATAGACAGAATAATGACTTGCATATCAAAACATTTTATGCTGATTTCTATGTTGCTGACTTCATTTCTCTACTATGTGCTTTAATTTCGTGTTTTTGTCAAACATGATGGAAAACAAAGTTGTATTCTTACAAGCATAAATGAAAAAACTGCTGGTTACATATAATGGGATTTTTTTCCGATTGCAAATAATTTGTGGCTCAGAATTTAGCTCTAAAATAACGGTTTCTGTTATTTCTTTATCTGTCCAGTTGATTCTTTAAGAACATTTCCATATTAAACTTCACTTTTTGACACCTGCATCTACATTTATTTTTTCTCAACTGTTTGCATATATTTACACTATAATTTCAAGTACATATATGAAACTGAGATCTTTCAAGATACTTTGGAGGTACAAAAAAATGTGGCGTTGAACATGTGGTTTTCAAGTGTGTTTGTGTATGTGTGCAAACCTGGATGTGTGAGGGAATGATTGTGTCTGTGTGACGAAATCCGTGCTAGAATCCCCTGGATCAGTGTGGATTTAGGGAGCTCCTGAGGCCGATGAATTGGACGCCTTGTCTCTCTCTGTCCTACCTCACAGTCTCCTAATCAACCCCCCCTCCAAATTGTCTCCTCTTCATTGTCATTTCTCATTCCACTATTCCCCTTTCTGTTTCCTCTTATTCTTTTCTTCCCTGATTCTGTCTGCTCGTCAATTCTGTCTTTTCTTTAACTCTCTTGTTTTCTTTATTCTGCCTCTTATCCTTATAGCCTTCTTCTTCCTTCCATCCCTCCCTTTCTCCTTACTTCCTCTGCTCCTTGAGGAATGTGTCCATTTTCACGGTGCTTTCATTTAATGTGAACTGCACACATTGTGTCTTTGTGTTGCGTGTGTGTGTTTGTGCATGTACGAGTCAGACTGTGCGCATTTGTCTGCCATCATGTCTACCTTAAGGTGTCTGAGAATGTGTGTGTGTCTCCATCTCCCCCACTGCGTCTGCATCTGTGTGTATGTGTGAGTGCAGATTATCCTAAGCCCTCTCTAATATTTATCCTGGCCTTTTCTAAAGCCAATCTTGTTCTCTTTGGTAAGAGCACAGCCTGTGGCTTCACACACAGGGACGCACACACACTCACTCACTCACAGTTGTTTGAAATGGGATATGCCTCACTCTTAATTGGGAAGGTGTTTTTCTAAGGCTGTCTTACAATTTCACGGAGAATGTGTGGATCTGTGTGTGGGTGTGAGTGTGTTTTAACTTCATTCTTACATCAACAGAAGGTAAGGAAATAGCCCACCTCTGGAGTAACTTTCACTGAAACACACAGACTGAATTCTCAAACATTCCTTCCTTTCCCTCTCTGTAAATGGTAGGTGTTGTACCACCTGGTCAGAGTTGTGATGTTATTCTGTGTTTCTCTCAGCTATAGTAGGTCTATGCTTGTCTCACTGGATGAGTTGTTGCTTTTAGACATTTCTAAGATTTAGACTTAAGACTCTTAATCAAATCTCACATAAATGATGTAGTATCCATCATATCCATCCACAAGGATTCACTGGTTAGGTGTTTTAGTCACTGGTTGTCACTGGTTGACATGACTGCACAAAGTAATGAGAATTAAAATCTCTTCAGAAGTCAAGAAGCCTAACACACAGTCAACAGCACTAGTTCTTGACTGATCCTAACTGAGCTTAAGACACTGTTATGCCATACATAAATCTAATTTAGATATTTTTGCCAAAATGGCAGAGGGAAACATGCTAACATGCAGGAGTAGTGATTCATGTGAAAATGGAAAAGTGCCAGTACATATGAACTGACCAATTTAAGTGAGGACCCATTAGGTGATCGTTATACAGTATGCAAGTTTGATTAAATTCTGAGCAATACTGCAGCAGGAGGAGCTACTTTTGTGATCTGTGGACAGGCAACAGGCACCTCACTATGGCTTTAAATCAACCCAGAATATACAAAAGTCTAAAACAGTCACATAATTGCTATGATAGTTGCAGAAGTAATAGTAGTATAAATAACAGTTATAGTAATATATAGTTCATTCTTAATAGATTCTAACTGCTGAAAGGGGGGAAATGTAAACTGCAGTACAGGGACAGGGACTCTTTCTATAGTCAAAGGTGGCTGTGTGTGTTTAGCTTCTATTTTCTCTCTTTATATAATAAATATCTATACAACTCCAGGATCTAAAAAAAACTAGTTCAGAGATACAAGAAAAATTTTGGACAACTTCCACCTATAGAAATGCAGTCAAGTGAAAAAGAAAGTACACCCTCTTTCAATTCTAAGGTTTTATGCATCAAGACATAAAAAACACCTATTCTTAAAATTAGGTAAATACAACCTTGGATAAACAACAACACAGAACAAATGTCACCGTGTCATTATTTATTTAACAAAAAGTCGTAATGCAAAAGCAATAAGTACCCTCTTTATTAAGAGGGTAAGCAGCAGCCAGGTGCTGTTAATCAAATGTACTTAATTAACTGAAAATCAGCCAGTGTGACCACTTCTACAAATGCAGAAATTCTGGCAGTTTGCTGGTTTTGGAGCTTTCAGGTGTGTGTGAACACAGTGTCAAGGAGGAAAGACATCAGCAATTATTTTAAAGAAGCAACTGTTGCTGTCCATCAATTTGGGAAGGGTTGTAAGGCCATCATTCTGTGGTGGTGAAGATTATTAAGGGGAAAACATTCAAGACAGTTTCCAAACTTTCCAGGAGTGGACATCACAGGAAATTCACCTCTAAATCTGACTGTTCAATGCTCAGAGAAATTGCCAAAACCACTGAGAGCTACATCTCTCTCGCTCTATAGGCCTTCTGGAACAATGTCCTTTGCACAGGTGAGACCAAAGTTGAGATGTTTGCCATAATGTACAGTGTCACATTTGGGGAAACCAAACAGAGCGTATCAGCAGAAACACCTTAATTCAAGTGTCAAAAACAGTGGTGGACAGATGATGATTTGGGCATATTTTACAGTCACTGAGTCATACAACAGGACAACGATTCCAGGCACAGCAGCAAATCTACAACAGAATGGCTGAAAAAGAAAAGAATCAAGGTGTTGCAATGTCCCACTGAAAGCACAGACCTCAAGTTGACTGAAAGGCTGTGGTGAGACCTACAGAGAGCTGTGAATAAATGAATGCCTGCAAACATCAAGCAACATAAAAAAAGAGTGAGCCAAAATTCCTTTACAGTAGTGTGGGAGACTGAAAAGTCATACAGATTACTTGAAGTTACTGTTGCTAAATGTGGTTTTACAAGCTAATGAATCATGGAGAGTATTTAGGTTTGTTGTTTTTTTTTTTCCTTTTTTTTGTTTTACACATGACTTCTCCAATTTTGGCTTCATTTTTGTTAAATGAATAAGGACACAGTGGAATGTGTTGTTTTACACCTAAGATTAGATTTAAATAATTTCAGAAATTGGTAAATACCAGATGATTGTTTTCATGACATGATATGCAAAACCATAGACTAGCCTGAAAGAGGGTGTACTTTCTTTTTTGCATACCTGTAGCTTGGAGAAGACAGTCTTGGACATTAGGAAAATGTGTTCAGTTGAAATTGTTTAATATAATTTGGGCATTTGTGGATTTTTTTTATATAAACAGGAACGGTTTGGGTTGCTTGAAAACAATTTTGAGGACAGCTTGAAGAAAGTTTAAGCCATTTTGTGATGGTTTGGGACATTGTGGGGTAGCGTGGGATCATTTGGGCCAGTCTGTGACAGTTTGAGGCTGATTCAGGATCGTTCTGGAACAGTTTTGGGCAGCTTGGTTGAGGGGTTAAGCTGCTTCCAATAGACAGTTCTTTCTCGGTCTGCAGTACAGAGACACCAGTGCATTCCTGCTTTATTCTGGGCTGTGGCTTGAAGATGGGGGTGATACTATGCTGCTGTGGTTACCAGCAATTTGGCTGTGGGCTTTAAGTTTTTTCCCCCATTGACATACACATTTGTATGCACACATATACATGCACTCGAGCACGTTAGACCTACAAATTTCTGCACACACACACCTTCACAGTAATATGCTTTTGAAAACACACATCAAAAATAAGAAAGTATGATTCCTTTAAAAACTGGTGGGTTTGAATAAGACACCTGGTATCTTTTGTCTAGCTTTGACAGTCTAAACTTGCAAACCACATATGAGCACAGCAAAGGCACATTCACATATACATTACACGTTTTGCAGGAGCTGTTGCCACAACAGATTTGTCCACTGCAGGAAGCACTCAAGAGTGCAAAATTCTGAATGAATGACTCTTCAACAACTAAAAATAGTTCGTGCAATTTTCTGTCTTAAAAAACCTAACAATCTTAAGATCAACAGAATGATGAATTTCAGGTTAATTTCTTCCTAAAATAGAACTCTGATGTTTTATATTTAGCATCCTGGAAGGGAACTCAAAATCAATTTAAACACCACAGACAGAGAACAAAGACAGTTGGAAAGGATCACACACATAAAACATGACCTA
Organism: Etroplus canarensis; assembly: GCA_015106775.1. Taxonomy (NCBI): domain Eukaryota; kingdom Metazoa; phylum Chordata; class Actinopteri; order Cichliformes; family Cichlidae; genus Etroplus; species Etroplus canarensis. Next base: position 26,243 of record VUQH01027812.1, read on the forward strand.
CACTTGCACATGCTACATGTATTTTCCTCTGCACTGTGTTTTCTGACCTTGCACATGCACACACAGATATACATAAATGTGTGCACACACTCATGCAAACACAGCCCATCTTCTCCCCTCTCTTTAAGTCTAAAATAGATGTAGGCCCCAAACCACAGCTACCAGTGGAACACTGTCAAAATAACTGCAACACGCTTGCTCTATAGGGGTGGGTGTGTGTGTGTGTGTGTGTGTGTGTGTGTCTGTCTGTCTGTCTGTCTCTAGTCTGTGTGTCTGCTTGCTTTAACTGGACTGTGAACATAAGCAATCTCTTTTGACTTTATTAGCAGAGGACTATAAAGGAAAGAAAAAAAATGAGGACATGAAAATATTTCATTCTGAAAATACAACAGAATTTGATTAATTAGAGCCAACGTTAATGTATGGCACCATGCTAAAAAGGGAAAAGAGTAGAAGTGACAGGAGTGAGCAATAGACAAAGATAAACAACAGATCAGACACTGATAAAAAATAATAATATACATGATTAACTGCAGATTCCAGCAGAGGAGAAACCAGCAGAATAAACAGGACATAGCAGTGTACAGATGGGATAGAATACAATAATGGGTTTTGAAAAAGAAAAGCATTGGTCATGTAGTCACATAACGTATTCATTTTGTTTAGATAGTGTGTGTATGTGTGTGGGTGGCAGGAGACATCTATATACACACCTCCCTTGATGAAGGAGGTTCAGAGCTATGCTGACAACATACTGACTAATGAACCACGTGATAAACAATCCTAATTTCACCAGGTGTGTGTGTGAATGTGTATATACAGAGTACAGCTGTTGAAGCTTGAAGCTGGCCTGAATGATATCATCAGGGTGACACACAAGGACGTGATATAGTAATATACAGTTAGGCCGATAAGTTTTCAAAAATTCATGTTTTTTGTGTAACTTTGCCTCTCTATACCACTATAGTGGGTTTTATCAAAAAATCATGTTGTGATTGAAGTGCAGACTTCAAGGACTCGCATTAACTGTGAAGGACAGTGTTACACATGGTCCCCATTTTCAGAGGCCCAAAAGTAGTTTTACAGACATCATTTTAAATATAATTATTGTTTCTAATAACTTGATGAACTTTATTTTCAGTCAACGACTGCCTAAAGTGTAGAACCCATTGATATCATCAAATGCTGCTTCCTCCCTTGAGATGCTCTGCCAGGCCTTTCCTGCATCTGTCTTCAGTTGCTGCTTGTTTATGGGTCTCTCTGCCTTCAGTTTCACCTTCAGTATCTTTAAAGCTGCTCTATATTCCATTTCTTTGCCTTGAAAATCTCTTGTGTTGTCCAGTCATTTTGGCAGCACTTGGTTGAATCTGAGCGGAAAGCATAGTTCTCTATTCATCCCGCTACTTCTATCAACAGTCACATCAACAATAAACACTAGTGACATGTTCCACTGGCAGCCATACATGACCATGCCACTACATTTTACAGATGATGTGCTATGCTTCAAATCATGAGCTGTTCCTTTCCTTCTCCACACTTATCTCTTCCCATCATTCTGCTACAAGTTAGCCTTGGTTTCATTTGTTTAAAGATTTCCAGAACTGGGCAGGCTCTTTTAGCTATTTTCTGACCAAGTATAATCTCACCTTCCTGTTACTGAGTGCTACCAGAGGTTCCCACCTTGCTGTAAGCCCTCTGTACCTACATCAGAAGGCATCTCTTGATTGAAGACTCTGAAAATGATATGCCTATCTCCTTTAGAGTGTTCTTGACTTGGTTAAGATATTGTGAAGGAGCTTTTTTAACCATGCAAAGAATTCTGTGATCATTCACTTTAGTTATCCTTTGTGGTCTTCCAGGCCTTTTGGGGTGAATGAGCAGGTCAGTGCATTTCTTCTTTTTAAGAATGTTCCAGATTGTTGTTTTTTTTTCCTCTCTCATTGATAGGTTTACTTTGTTGTTTTTCAGCCTAAGAATGGTCTCCTTAAAATCCACTGACATCTCTTTGGACCTTATATTGACAGTTCCAGTGAAAACCTGCCAAAGTTCAGCCCTTGGGAATCCACTCCAGATCTTTTATCTGCTTAATCTGTCATGCAATAATGAGGGACCAGGCCTTAGCTGACCATGAAACTGCTTGTCATCAAGAGTTCAATTGTTTTTGAGATTCTGAAAAGAGGCTGATATGTATAAAACTGGCTTTAATTCCTAAACAGTTGATGCAATGGTTTTGTTAAAGTCCCTGAATGAAAGCAGAAAGTCTGCACATCCTAACCGGTGGATTTAAAATCCACTGTGGTGGTGTACAAGGGCAAAATTACAAAAAGCGTCATTGTCCAAAAACTGTACAATACATTTTACATGAATCAAATTACCTATCAGCTGGAATATATTATTGTTCTGAACACTAATGTTTATGGTGACACTTAACATTATCACTATGCTATTCTACAGGATTTATGTTTATAGTTAACAGGCTACAGAATGCAGAAAACAAACCAAAACATACAGTGGATCAACGGTTACCATAAAATGGATTAACCATTTCCAAAACTGCTGGTTTGTGTTTCTAAACACTGCAGCCGTCTGTGCAAATAGCAACCAGCAATTAGTAATTGGAATACTAGTATTTATAGTGTATATGGGATATGCATCACCAGATTTCTCTGTGTTTCTGCTCCACGGACCTGTTCCTCCTCCTGTAATTTTCCAGCAGCTAAAGTGATGTCCCAAACAACAAAAACTTGCTAGAAGAGCAAAAAGATTTCATTATCCATTGACGAAATGGACTTTGTTCTCATTTCTCCCACCTCATTAATACATGTTGCATACTATAAGCAGATTTAAGAGTGACCTATTTTCACAAAAGCTAAGAAAACTTTTAAAACTTTACTTTTGCTTTCAACCACAAATTGAGACTTTGACCAACCTGCCTTTGCATGAACCAAACCTGCTATTCCACTTTCTATATTTTTTGAAGACAAACAGAGATGATAATGTACTTAGAAGTGGGTGTGTGTTTTGGAGAGTTTCCCTACCAATGAAGTGGGACTGATTGTGTGGTATTCCAAAGTGTGTGTGTGTGTATGTGTTTGTGGTCTTGGAGTAAAATGGCTGCTGTCGGTGTTGTTGGAAATGTAAACAAGCATGTATGTTTACGGGCGGGTGAAAAAGCAACATCTGAGATGGTTAGCAAACGCCTGTTTACTGCAGCGCTGCGTGTGTTTGTGTGTATGTTTGTGTGTGTGTGGCATTTCCATCTGTGTCAATTTTGGCAGCAGACCAAAAGAGAAAGGAGAGACCGCATGACAAGGAAACATAAATACAAACACACTTACTTTCTCTCCTCTCTCTCACACACTCACACACTTAATTGACTAACTTCTATTCCACTGAAGTATGCAATGAATTACTGTAATCACTATAATCACTTATAAACACCCCTTTAAGATTTTGTAGACCTCGATTTTTCTCTCTAACACACAAACAGTCATACACAGACACAGAGAAAACACGCAATTAATTTATTAATTCTCTAAAACCAAAGATACAGTAACAAATCTGTGGGGCAGTAGTGAATTAGTGGTGTGACAATGTAAATATTTACACTGATATAATTGCTGAAGGGCATGTGGGCTTTATTTAGCAAAAATAATGACTACTACTGGATTACCTTAAAATGGCTGGATGGTAGCAATCATCTGATTTTATGCTGTCCTGTTAAGTTTCACTGGACAAAGAGTTGTGGATCAGACTTAAACTCAAATGAAGTGTTCTGAACGGGTCATTTTACACCTGGCTAGGGAATGAGAGTTTAAAAAGTTATCTGGATAAAACTAGAACATTTAAACATTGATATATGGTGCTGATGAATGTGTTTTGTCCCCAAAAAATATAAATCAATAAAGAACAGACAAATAAACATGCTGCCAGGACGCCATTTGCAATGGCATCAGCAACCCCTGTCATGTTCCTGATAGTGTTAGCTCACGTTCACTCGCCAGTCTGTTGCACACATCTGCACACATTGCTGATATCTAAGAATTAGCCACTGCCCTATATAAAGTGAGTGTGATCAAACTGCCTGTTGTTAAACTGAATTTGAGAATAACTGACAGTAATTTAGGTCAATTACAAATAAACTGAAAAAAACCCATAAATTATTTGAGAATACACAGGTTGCACTAATTACTGAAAACCTACTTACTTGATTAGTCTGTTTTTCTAATTGGTTACTTGCTCTTGAAGGACCAAAGTTTTTAACAACAACCCATGTTACGAAAAAGAGAGTTGACCTACACGAACAGCAAATGGTTTCACACACTGCATCTGGACTACGTGTGGCTGGTGCTTGGTCAAATATACAGTACTGGGCAAAAGTCTTGAACCACCCTCATTTCATTATTCTTTGCTTCCAAGGAGCCAGACCTTTTTGTAATTTGTCATAAGTGCTCTTGAGCAAGGCTTTTTGAAAGATTTTTTTAAAAGTTTTTCTTTTTCCCCTCATTTTCTGTCCAGTCATTAAACCTGAGTGTTTTTAGAGGGATGTATTTTTTGTTTGTTTGATAAGCCTCTTAACACTGACCTATGAATCATACAAACATTAAAAAAATACCTAACCTCTGTATGAAATGCAACATGGAGACTGGAACTTATACACATATGTTCTTGAACTGTGTGTAAAGATCCAGAGCTTCTGAGAGGAAGTGAAAAATAACATAACTAAACTGATGGGGTACAGGTTGGAGATGTCTATAATTCACTGTATATTGGCAGTCAATGTGCCTAATGTTAAAAATAACTATAATGCAAAATTGATCGGAATATTGTTATACATAGCAAGAAAGCTGATTTTAAGACATTGGATCTCTAAGAATGCCCCCACAGTAGAGGACTGGTATGGTGAAATACTGAGAATTTTCCCACTGGAAAAGCTGACATTTACTCTGCATGAAAATATTGAGGGATTTACTAAAATATGGCAACCAATAGTAGACTCGATGGATCTTTCTGGTGTGGGATCGTTGTACACTGTATGATTTGATTGAGACTTTATGACAGTCATCATATAAGAGCATTTTGAATGGTGGTGGGGCTGTCTGTCTTTTTGTGTGTATTCTTAGCCTGAGTGCAACTGATGAATATATTTCCTGCTGTTTTAATGTTGTAATTTTATTTTATTTATTTTTTTGTTATTTTTAAAAACTTGTTTAACTTTTTGTTTGGTAGCTATTAAAAAAAAAGAGGAAACAGTTCAGAGATTTATTGTGTAGAAAAATTGTATGATATGGTCGTGGCAAGTTTCTGCAAATAGATTGATTGATAGTACTTTATTAATCCCCAATGGGGAAATTCGGATTTGAACACGAGGGATTAACCAGTATTGTGTGTACATGTAACAAAACAGCAGAGAACCAGTTTGTTCAGATTTCTTTAGCTGAATCTGCAAAATATGTCAAAAACAGACATAGAATAAAATTTCTGCACCAACAAGATGATTCCCAAAAAGCTATAAAAATTGAGGATATTGGACACGTAGAAGACAGAAGAAGAAATGGCAGGCCTAAAAACTATTCACAGCAGATGAATATTATCTGAAAGTCAAGTCCTTAAGAAATAGGAAAAATTCCAGCAAAGACCTGGCAGAGGACCTGACAGATGCATCTGGCTCTCCAGTTGTACCACCTTACTGCTTGCCGAAACCTCATTAGAAATGGTGTCAATGGAAAAGTGGCTGTCAAGAAGCCATTCTTAAGAATGGGAAACAGGGAGAAAAGACTGGGATATGCCAAATCATAAAAGAATTGGACTGAAAATCAGTGGCAACAGGTCTCACGAATTAATTAATATAAATTTGGAACTATTTCTTAAGTTTGTCATTAATATGTATGGGTGAGCTCTGGAGAGAGGTACAACAGCGAGTGTCTACAGCAATGTATAAAACACAGTGTAGGCCCTGTCATGGTTTGGTCTCACAAAAACTGATGAAGTTATGAACACAATATCACCAGATTTTGTTCCACCACGCAATACCCTTACCCGCAATACTTCATTTTTCATCACAACAATGGTCCTTAACACACTGCCAATGTAGTTAAAGTCAACCTGAATTAAAAAAAAACACACACAATGGAACAGTATTAGTCATGGACTGGCCTCCCCAGAGCTCAGACCTCGACATCATTGAAGTAGTGTGGGATCATCTTGACAGAGAACAGAACAAAAGACAAACAACATTCAAAGAAGAGCTTTGGAGTCAGCCTCTAGAAGCCTGGAGACCTATTTCTGAAGACTTTTAAAATAAATGACAAGAAAGCTTGCCTCAAACAGTTCAGGCTATATTGAAGAATAAAAGTGCTGATAACAAATACTGACTTTTAAGCTTGTTAGAAGTGCACAAACTCTGTTTTTGTCTTATGTACTGTATTTCCGTTAATATTAGCATGTTTCAAGAAACCACTGCACTGATTTCCCATTTTCTCAGAAAAATACAAAGAAATGAGGGGTGGTTTGAGGCTTTTGCACAGTGCTGTGCTGTAAATACACAAATAAAACTACTCATTATACATTTTGGTTTTATGTATAAGAGAGAGATGAGGGAAAGAGGAGGATATGGGATCGAAGAAATAAAGGCTGTAGGGGTTGGGGCTACAGAGTGTAATTGATGTTCTTGTCAAAAAGACCTTTAAATCTTTAGCCAAGAGTAAATGATCCGTAAGGTGTGTGAAAGAGTGTATGTATATGTATGATTTTACGAGTGTCTACCTTGCAAAAATTATGTGAGTGTATATTCATGTTTTTATGAGAGTGCCTGCACTGTGTAACTTATGTAGACATGTATGTGGACCATAAGTGTGTGTACCTGTTTGTAGAAGTATTTTTTCACACATACAGTATGTATATATCATTTTCAAGGGTGTGTGTACAGATGCATTTAAATATGAGTCTGTGCCTCGGCCATAAGGTGTACAATGAATAGGCTGCATGTTTTTGCGAGCTGAGGCTTAAAATCTTCACCAAGGGACCATGTTACAAGGCTGTCCGCCAAGACACAGAGTAACAACGCACATGCCTAAAAATCTGCTAAGGGATGCTGCTATTCCTTTGTAAAGTTACTGTTTGAACAAATTAAGATTAAATTCCATTAAAAATAGAAAATGATACAAAAATTACTAATAAAACATATACACCACAGTTTATATTTACATGCTTTACAAAGGGTAGATGAATTTTAACATCAATCTGAATGCAATTTAACTACGTTCCCTTCCAAATTCTTGAACATTTCAGTTGGATCTGCCAGCATTTACATTGCTGGTACTGGATCTATTCTGTGGAGAGAAACAACAGAATGGAAGTATTTTTGGCAAAAATGCTGGATTGGTCCATTGTGATGGCACTGATCAAAGATGCCAAAGACAATAACTAAACAGAGAGGGTGGGGTAATTACCTTTAAATATAGAGACCTTCAATTCAATTCTATTATTTCATTTTTACAATGCTAATTCAGAACAGCAGTCACCTCAAGGTGCTTTATATCACAAAGTAGAGACCCTACAACATTAGAGAGAAAACATTAACAATCGCAAGATCCCCTTTGAGAAAGCACTTGGTGACAGTTGAAAGGAAAAATACCCTTTAAATAGGAAGAAACCTCAGACAGAACCAGGCTCAGGAAGGAGCAGCCACCTGCCGCGACCAGTTGGGGGAGGATATAATGAACAAAAAGAAACAAGGACGTAACACAAACTGTGGAAGAGAGTAGACAAGCTTTAATGGCAGACAGTAAAATGGAATGAATGCATCACGACTGAGAAGAGGTGCGAGGAGAAGAGAAGAACTGCTCAGTGCATCATGGGAAGTTCCCCAGTAGCCTGAGTCTATAGCAGTATAACTAAGGGATTGTTCAGGGACACCTGATACAGCCCGAACCATAAGGAAATTTTGAAAGTAGAAAGGGTGTCTGTCTTCTGAACCCAAACCGGAAGCTGGTTTGTCAAAATAGGGGACTGAGAGATGAAGGGTCCTGCCTCCCATTCAAATTTTAGAAACTCAAGGGACCACAAGTAATCTTACACTCTGAGAATGAAGTACTCTTTTGGTATGATGCTATTTCTACTTGTCATTATATCAGCAAAGATCCTTACTTAGTGTTGGTATCAGTCTAAGTTGAATTTAGACAACAGCGTGGTTAAGGTTAGGATATAAACATGGTTAAAAATAATCCCTAAAAAACTTACCAGGAACAGCAAGATTCTGGACTTGAGCAGGGACCTGGACATTAGCCTCAGAAGCCAGGGTGAGACGGCCTCCCTTGCCGATGCGTTCGCAAAGCAGGGTGATGTGCCTCTTGAGGCGGACAGTATCACGGGGTAGGCCCAGCACAGGTCCTCCTGTCTGGGCCAGAGATGTGGCCTGGTCCTTGGTGTTTTGGGACAAGCAGGTCCGTAGGATGTGGGAAACAGCAGCATCACAACTCTCTTCCCAGCCCTGTGGAGAAACAAGGAAGTTTAACTTATGTGTTAAAATTATTGAGATAGAGGGTGAAAAGAGTATGCTAGAAAGATGAGACAAGATGTATGAACAAAAATTAGACTTAAGTGTCAGTGACGTAGCAATTTTCTTGACATTCCTACGAGAGCAAGAAAATCAGAAGGTCAGTGACATAGATGCTTACAATACATCACAATTAACAGGTTATAGTATTGTGTGGAGCACAGAAGAAAGTTTTCTTGTCCTGGTTGGCTGTATTGGATAAACTAATGAGCAAAAAATCCATCAAGAGATCAAGGAAGCTTGCAGTCACATCCAGACAATGGCCCTAGTTCTTGACTGGCTCTAACCTAACTTAAGACATTATCATTAGGAAACCTAATATATACGTATGGCAGAGGGCAACATGCGAACACTCCCGTTATAAACATTACGATCCAGACCAACACACTTAGGTGTAGTGATCCTTGTGAAAATGAAAAATTGTCAGTAAAAAGGCAATTGTAACCTTGACCTTGAGGACATTTTTGGTGAAGACCCATTAGGAGAACATTGTGGGTACGATTCACTGAAGTCTGAGCAATGCACTCCAGGAGGAGTGGCGATTCTTGTGAATTGTGAACAGATGGACAGATCAATGGATGCCTTGCCATGGCATGAGCTCCTTGGTCCTTCAGCCAGATGACTTAATGATAAAACATTCAGAATCAAAAAGAAATAGCAAACCAAAAAAACACACACACAAAGCCATAGTAACGAACGCAGTGGAAATGAGTCTCTTGTTGTTCCCCATTCCTCTTTCATCATCTCTGGATGAGCAGCTCTCTCCCTCACTCTCTCTCTCTCTCTCACACACACACACACACCCTTACCCATGTCATCCTACTAAAAATCAGTGAACCCAGTATCACTCTTCTAAATGGGTGATTTAGACGGGTAGGCCTGAAGATTAGGTGGTATGTGTATGAGTGTGTGTTGGGTGGGTGAGGGTGTGTTGATAGGTACCCCATTCACCCTCCTAACCCTCCACTCCTCTTCTCCTGCCTGCCGCCATGCTGATAGGCCCCTAATGAGCCATAATGACAGGTAATCAACCCTGTAATGATGATGACAGAGAGATACAGACAGAGACAGCGGGAAAGAAAGAAGAGAGAAAATGCAAAAGCATGTGTGAGAGAGAGGGAGAAAGAAAGAGCATGAGAGAGAAATGGGGAGTTCTGAAATGTGAAGAAGATGAGATGATGACAGAGGGAAAGGTAGATACTAGACAAAAAACTAAGACAAGTGGAAAGACGAAGTAAAGATAAAACTAAAGAAAAGAGAAGACAGTGAAGGGGGAAAGAGGATTTTGGAAGGAGAAAGATTAAAGAGGAGGAGGTGAGATGGAGGTGGGTGACCTATTCTTACAACAATACCTCACCAGGTTATCAAATACTTGGAACAACATAACTGCAGGTTTCTGTGGAAACTTGGCATGCTCATGCACGCGCTCACTGAAACATACGTTCCACATGCTGTGGAGGAAAATTAAATGTCTCTAAACCTAAACTGCAGACATTCATCCTCCTGAATGAGAAGAAAGGAAGCAAAGAAAGGTGGAGCAGAGTGGGTCTGGACTAAGGCCAGAGCGATAAATTATGACAAAGTTCCCACTAATGTAGAAATAGAAGAGGAGTTTGTTTTCTGTACCCAGAAACAAGAGAGGGTTTGTATTATTCACTGATCTTTGAAGACTAAAGCGGTTTGTTTGTGAACATGGGTTGCTTTTTAAAAAAAGATGACTTTGGGTTAATGCACAAGTGCTGCAAAGATTCATGAGAAAGCTTCTTATTTTTATTTATCGTTTTAAGAGAAAAATGTTTCTGATAGCAAAAAGGGAACCTTTGGGAATTTTTACCATGCCATTATTGACACTATAGTAAATGAAATAACCATGCTACCAACCACTGAACTGTTGATTGTGAGAACCAACATCTGTCCAGTGCTCTAAAAGTGAGTTATTCAGTGAAAGCCCATTACATTATTGAGTGACATCAATGTATCCCAGGTTGTTAAACAACTCATGACTGAATAGTATTTATGGAGTTGGGTATAGTTGCAGCTCTAGCTCTTTAAATGGCATGACAAACAAACACTAAATCCAGTATTATGCACTTTGACAAACTAAACCTGTCTATTTGAATTTGATGTATACACCAGTGTAGTTTCATTGTTCCACTGTTGATGCACTAACAAAGACATACTTTGAAAGTTAAAAATGTTTCCTTTCGTCTTATGAAATACCGTAAGTCTTCTGTCCTCAGACAGTCTATGGACTGCATCAAGAATATCAAGTCTGACAAAGGAGGAAATCCCAGGTGTAGCTCCAAAATTACTGGATGGCAATAGATGAAATGTTCCGGAGCCTAGCACAAAACCTTGGAGGATTCCCAGAAAGACAGGTATAGGGTCAGAAAGCAATCCCTGAGTCTTGATATCCTCATGAAGACTGGGAAAGTCATTTGAGAGACCAGAGTTAAGGCTCTGTGAGAACAATGCCATACAGTCAGTCTCAAGGGGAAACATTAACCACACAGTCATTCCAAGACTAAATCAAGAGTAGATTTGGTACAGTATCAGCTACTTTCCTTCACTGCGCAACTTCTGGGTATAATCAAATTTAATACACCTATTTACCGTAAATGCTTGCTTACTGACAATCAGAAGCCCTATTATGTTCTAAAGAAACTCAAGGTTTGACTGAAGAACCGCACCATGAAGGGAGCATTTAAAGAAATCTTAACAGAAAATATGAAAAAATTTAACAACCTCATCATTCCATATTACGAAGACACACAAATCCAATTCAGGTGGTGCAGCAAGTTATTAATGTGCTCCAACAGAGACATGAAAAAGCCAACCCTGAGTTTATTTTTCACTCAGATGTTTAAAAATTGCAAAATGATTAGAGAGTATTTTAAAAGTAATTTATGCAAAAATGTTAGTAATTCCACATGATTCACAAACCTTTCTTCTACATGTACAGTACTTCACCGAAATTGATTCTGCTAGGAGCTTTTTTAAAATATGCTCTCTATAGTGCTAAATATTGCTCTAAGGAACTATAAACTAAATAAAAGCCAATTTAAATCTACCTGTCTGATATGTTATATTGTAGATTCCTATTGCCTCTTTAAAACAGCTCTGATTTGCCAAGGCAATGACATGAGCCCTGTGTCCTGTGGTGTCTGTCATCAGGATTGTGGGAGTGGATCCTTTGGATCTTGTGGATTCAAGAATCTGATCTCTGTGGATATAAGTTGTTCTAGCACCTTCTGAACATTTGTTGAAGTTGGGATCATGTAATCATGTAAATGGAAATGATAAATGGACTAGTACTTGAACAGTGCTTTTCTACTCTGAATGACTTAAAGCACTTTAAGGCATCAGGCACACACTCACACTCTGAGGGAGGCATCGGGGACAATTTAGGGTTCAGCAATCTTGTCCAAGAATATTTCAACACAAGGGATCGACCCACTGACCTTTCTGATTAATAGATGACCCTCTTCCTGAGTCACAGCTGCCCATGTCTTGTTCTTCTACTTGTTTCAGAGGTTTTGTGTGTGTGTGTGTGTGTGTGTGTGTGTGTGTGTGTGTGTGTGTGTGCATGTGTGTGTGTGGGGTTATGTGGTGGGTTACACTGTCTTAATGAGGAAGGCCACCGCCACTGGGGAGAGCTGTTAGCACTGGGGGAGTGTTTGGACTGTAACAAGGTTTACGTAGTTTATGCATGTCAAAGTGACATCCACATGCCAAGTTGCAAGGTTTGCCAACAGAATAGTACAGAATAATCAGATGATCGATGTCAGTCACTGCAGCTGTCACTGGTTTTAATGTTGTGGCTGACAAAAAGCAGGAAACTGGTGTGATGCCGTCCTTATGACTGTATCGGTGATTTTAGGCTCAGTCATATCCATGACAATGACTCTAGTTCTTGACTAGCCCTAACCTAGCTTTAGACATTATTATGCCAATAAATAAACCTAATGACAGCATTTATGCATACATGGTAGAGGGGTACACACAAACACTCATTTTATGAACATTACAATCCAGACCAATACCCCTAGGAGTAGCTATTATTATAAAAATGGAAAAATGCCTTTAAAATGACTTTGAGCTCAATATGTGTGACGATCCATTAGGTGATAATTGTGTACAAGTTTCACTAAAATCTAACCAATACTCTAGGGGGAGCTTTGGCCTGATAAGCTAAAAAAGAAAGGGAAACAGAAGTAAAGATGATGCACATGGAGAGAAGCAAAAAATAAAAGAAATCTGGAAGAAATTAATAGAGCAGGAAGGACAACATTAGAAACAAAAGCAGCACGTGAGAGGAGTTGAAGAAGTGAGAAAAAGAGGATGAAGAATGTGGTATGGTAGAGACAAAAAAAACAGGAGGGATGATGGAGAGTGGTGAGAGTAGCAAAGTTAAAAAAAAGACATGCGAAAAGGATGAGCAGTGAAATGAGGATGAAAAGTGGGGATAAGAGCAGGGTGGGAGGAGGGATGGGGAGGAATGCATGTAGAGAAGAAGGAGGAGGTGTTCTGCTCGGCTGCAACTAAATGAGACGTTTCGTTAGATACCCCACAGATGCATTTCCTCTGGTGTTCCACCCTCTCCCGTTTACTCCTCCTCTTCTTCCTTTCTGACCTTGTGATTATAAATATTTCTGTTTTCTTTCAGATAAAGAGGAATGTAATGAGCTTGCTGTCAAATGATCTCCTCCTCTCTTCCTAATCCCAAGGCTTCTAAGAAGCACCTCACCTTGTGTTCTGATTGGCTGCCAAACATTTTTGGCATTCTTGAAGTCTTTTGTGATTTGTATTACACAATATGAAAGCTTGTGTATATAAGGGCTTAGATAATTTGGTTTTATGTAACATATTCTAATTGTTCATGGAGCATAAATGCTTGCACGTTTCACACAATATTAATTCTGTACAATGCAGTTACTGCTTTTGAGCCATTTGGTTAGCAGGATTTTACTGTATATGCAACCCCTTTTCTTCTGGAGACAAGAGGAATAAAAATCAAAAATACATTCCTGATTTAAAAGTAATATTTCATTTCAGGTCATGTTCTTGTACACCTATAGACTACTTCAAAGTAGCAGCTGTTGTTATTACGCTGTCCGGAACTCTTACCGTGACGACTCAGATGCACAATCTGGGATTTCATCATGGACCTCAAAATAACACAGAGCAAACGTCAGCTCCTCTCTCCAACTGATCCAATTTTCATATCACAGATCATCGATGGTGGTGAGAGCTGGGTCTCCAGCTATGAACAGCTATTTTCAGCAGAAGAGTTGGATATCTTCTAGCCAGAAGGTGAAGCATCAGGTCAGAAGCAACATCTGAAGCATATTCAGTGATTTTTCCCAGAGTTATGCACCATAATGTGTGTGCCAGCAGACAGAACATTCATAATTCAAGCAGTTTTTGGGTGAACCAATCGTTGCTTATCATGAGCTCTGCTACCCATAATTGGGCTGTGTGACTTTGTTGTTTTCCCCTAAATGAAGTTCAAATTGAAGGGTCATCAATTTAAAATGCTGGGTCAGAATGGCAGTGACCGAAGAATAACAGCACGGCGCAGTGCTGTCCAAGGAGACTAACTTGGAGGGGAAACTGCCCAAATTTAAATAATTTATTTTTTTTGATGTTGTTTGTTTGTTTTCATTTTTGCTTATTTTAGATTTATCATTCCATGAGACCTATTGCCACTGTTTTTCAGTCCAGTTCTTGTGTATTTAGACAAACCTCAGCCATTTTTCCCGGTTTCTCTTCATTAAAAATGACATCTTGACAGCCACTCTTCCACTGAGACCATTTCTCATGAGGCTTCGGCAAACAGTAAACATTCCCCTCAGGTTCATCTACTGTAGATAGTTTTTTAGGCCTGCCACTTCTTTTGACCTCCACTTCTCCGCTTTCCTCATTGGCACAATGCACACCATGTTGACATATTCTAAGTGTTTGGCTAATACTTGTTTTGGAATCACATCATACTATTTTACTGTTTTCTGGAAACAGTCAGGTACAAGGACTGGGCTAATGAGTGAAAAAGCAGCCAATATCCAAAGGGAAACTTGAAAAACCTACATAAAGCCTGGAGAGTCCACTTTAAAAATGACAAGAAAGTCTAGTTCCTTGGAAGCAAAATATAAAGAAAGGAGGGGTTACTCAAGACTTTTGCACAGTAAGTTTTCCAGAACAGTTTCATGAGAGCACCATCTCTCAGGGTAACACTGCTGATAGACGTATTATTAAAATTATGAAAATTGAATTTTACTGCAAATTTGACAAATATCAGATAAATGGGTGATGGCCAACAGTACAGCCACAGTACAGGAATCCACTAATGAATTCAAGATGAAAAAATGTTTAACTAAATCAGCCAATCACTCATTTTATCTGGAGGAATGACAGCGGCTGTAGAAAATTAATGCTGGAAAAAATTTAGTTGGACTTGGATTATGCATCAAACTAAATCCTTGACTCTTCTTCCACCTCTCCTCCTTCTGTCTTTCTCCTTTAATCGCCTCTCTCCCCTTCCTTTAATCCAGCTCTTCCATGCTCTGTTCTCCTCTGAGACTTACTCATGTCCGTGACTTTCCTGGAATTTATTCTTATGGACAAAAGCTCTCCAAGTGACAGACCTGCACTCACCTGGAATGAACTCACCAGTGTGGTCACAGGAGAGGTCAAAAGTCGAGATAAATACGTAATGGAGCACATCCACTCAGATACAGTGAAGTAATTAATGTGAGACACCATAGTGAAAGAGAGAGGCTCCACATTTGGTTGCATTTTAAAGTATTATTTCTTGGAGAACTGTGAGAGTAAATAAGAGTTTCTAAAACAAGTACCAAGCTGCAAGTACTCAAAAAATAATATTCGAAAAATGTGGTGATAGATTAAAAACTCCATTACCATCTCTCTAGATGTAGTCATGGCACTGCACTGGACAATGCATTGCATTTTCCTAAAATAGCCTGTTACTCCACCTGTTTGTCTTAATGTTGTGGACATGACCCTGATTACTCCTAATTTACTTAATGCCATTAATCCCATTTAAAATAACACTCAGACAAACTTACTTTCACAGTCCCTTGAGGCTCATCAACTGACCCTCTGAACCTATTTCGGTCCACAATCACAGTGCGTGTGTGTACTGTGAGATATTTCATGCAGAGTTGTGTGCAATGCTGTGCTGTCAGGGAAGGCTGGAAATAGACATAGTGGTAATGAGAGGTTCAGGGGACTGATCAGAGCTATGGAAAAACTAATACAAACACACACACACAGGGATACACTTCCAGTCTCGATGGGGTGACAAATCTTTCGTGGTCTGACTGCAGCAAATGGAGGAGCTCTGTCAACACGGCTGTTTATACGGAGCTGCAACATGTACAACCCACACTCATACAAGCACATACTCACACAAAGCTTGAGGCCTGAGTCACAGGCTGTTTAAAGAGCAATATGGCATCCATTCAGACTGAGACCTTTTTTGACCTTGACCTCTTGTGTGTATTTGTGTGTACATTTTATGTATATTCAAATACACACACAGAGAACGCTTTAATGCTCAAATTATAAACAGGTACCACAGAACACACTCTGTGCAGAGCTGACGGGTGAGTGTTGAGTGCCTAAGAGTGAGTGTGTGATAGAGAGTGTGTGAGTGAGTGTGTGATAGAGAGTGTGTGTGTGTGTGTGTGTGTGTGTGTGTGTGTGTGTGTGTGTGTGTGTGTGTGTGTGTGTGTGTTTCAGATTAAACTTTGCAT
>VUQH01027812.1:48774-65503 GCA_015106775.1 Etroplus canarensis
AAATTTGTAAAAATTAAGTATCACTGGATTATTGCTGTCTAATTCTCCAAATTCAAAATACAAAGATTTTTTAAATCTACAAGCCACAAAATTTGTTCTAATCTTTACCAAAGTTCATACAGATACACTTCAAACCAAGTAATGCAAAAATACAGAACTCACAGCACCGGAATTCTTGATGCCCTGGTGCACAGTTTTTGCTATGCAACACACACACATACAGCCTTCATCTTTTTTAAGATAAACACACAAAACTCCATCTACCTTCCCCTTCCCCTTGAGGTCTCTGAATGTGTGTGTGTGTGTGTGTGTGTGTGTGTGTGTGTGTGTGTGTATGTGTGTGAGTGCGTGTGTGTGTGCGTGTAGGTGTGTGTGTTTGGATGGGTGTGTGTGTATTGATAAAAGGTTCCAGGTCCAGTGAAGGGCTTCATTGTTGGCAGGGACTCGGCTCTACGCACACACACTCTGATTGATGCCAGCTGAGAGAACACAAAGACACATTTAGCCTAAAAACACACACACACACACACACACACACACACACACACAAAATGCAGATATAAAAACATGTGCATTTGTGAACCCAAATTTCCACATAGGTCAAAAACATACTTACGCACAGAGATGAACAAAATATATACATACACATGAGGGTGAGAACACACTGGAAGAACCATGGGCACATGATGCTTAAAAATCATAAACTTAGAAATCTATTCACGTGCCAACACAAACAACCACTCACAGCTAGTTAGCATGTCAGCAGTTGAACTACTAGTGACCTTAAACAACCTGCAGTTGAAGTTGCTGGGGTTACGACCTCCTGAGGTGTCTGCAATAAAGTCTGGAGTCTATTCAAAATACATAAAAGGGACATTCTGCTACATCTAACACACTTAAACCTGGTTTACATCTTAGTGACAAGGTGCAACCTAGTGATTGTGGTATGGTCCTTTTACCAACAGCTTCAAAATAAAATAATTTGAAGAGAGGCTTGTAAGTCACTGTTATTAAAAAAGATTCCCTTTGTTACACGTTTTTCTGTCTATCCATTCATTCCTCTTGTGCACACAAACACAGAGTAAAAGCTTCCAATGCAAGCCAGCATTTAATGTTATTCTGGGGGATTGCAAACCACACACAGACACCAACACAAACAGTCATGGTTATCTATTCACGCACAAATGCACTAAGATATTTGTACATAACTACTAAAGTACCCAAGAAAAGTACAGAAAAACACAAACAGAAATTAGCAGTATCCTTATCTTTGGAAATGCATGGTTTAAAGCACACATACATATACACGCAGATGCAAGAAAACAAACGGTGACTGTGGTTTAAATAAAATCATTTTGTCCGATAGACTTTATGAGGTTTGACAAGTACAACAACCAAGTAGTGGATACAAAAAAACAAATAGAAAAATGACAAAGGGAAGTGTTAACTGCCCACTATTCACTTTTGCCTCTTACATTTTTAAAAGAAAAAAAGAAAAATATCAGAATGAATGCTACCCTAGACCAGTAAATAAACCAATCTTGCCTCCTTAAATCATGTATATATCAGAAATAATGATAGTAATTATTAATCCAGAATAATATATTGCCACAGTAAATATTTTTAAACCTAATGCCACACTGATTATAATACTATTAATTAATACAAAGAGAAGATGTTTACTACAGATGTGATGTTTGTTTTGAAAGTGCTGAGGGAGAAGTATAGGAGTTGCACTGTGTCTTTGTGGATCTAGAAAAAGAATATGATAGGGTGCCAAGAGAGGAACTGTGGTATTGTACGAGAAAATCAGAAGTGGCAGAGAAGTACGTGAGGGTGGTGCAGAATAGAGAGACAGTGGTGAGGTGTGCAGTAGGAGTAACAGATGGATACAAAGCGGGGGTGGGACTACATCAGGAATTGGCTCCTTCTTGTTTAGCCTGAGGCCTTTCTTGTGATGGACAGGTTGACAGAGAAGGTCAGACTGGAGGATTCATGGACTATGATGTCGCAGATGACATTGTGATTTGTAGTGAGAGTAGGGAGGAAGGTGGAAGAGAGCCTGGAGAGGTGGAGGTATGCACTGGAGAGAGGAGGAATAAAAGACAGTAGAAACATGACAGAATACATGTGTGTGAATAAGGAGGCAGTTGGAATAGTGAAGATGCAAGGAGTAGAGCTGGTGAAGCTGGAATAAATAATGGAGTCAACCATCGAAAGCAACAGACAGTGCACAAGAGAGGCGAAGAACAGAGTGTCAGGGGTGCTCTGTGACAAAGACACGGCAGCAAGAACGAAAGGGAAGGTTTATAAGATTGCAGTTAGACCTACTATAATATATGGTTTAGAGAACAATGCCACTGACAAAAAGACCGGAGGCACAGCTGAAGATGCTAAGATTTTCACTGGGAGTGACCAGGATGGACAGGATTAGAAATTAATACATCAGAGGGACAGTTCAGGCTGAGCAGTTTGGGGACAAACAAAATAGAAAAGGTTGAGATGATTTGGTGCATATAATGGACAAACAAGGTTGAAGATCTAGCTGTCAGACAGGAAAAAAGGAATACCACAGAGAAGGTTCTTGGATGTAGTGAAGGAGAACATGAAGAGGGTTAGTGTGACAGAAGAGGATGCAAGGGCTAGGGTGAGATGGAGGCAGATGATCTGTAAGCAACAAGAAAAAGGAGGAGGAGGAGGAGAAGAAGAAGAAGCAGAAGAAGCAGAGGAAGAAGAAGAATTTTTAATGTCTGTCTTTGCCAGAGTACTATTTATGGTGACCAGGTTTTCTGCTTCATGTTGGACTGCACACCAGCTTATCCCTTGTTGCCCCCCACCACACATTCAGAGAGTGACTGGCTCTGTGCACAATGACACACTTTAGTGTGTCTTTTTATGCTTATTGATTTTACTTGGCCAGAGAATTTGGAAGTCTGCATTAAAAAAAATCAATACCAAATTTGTAACATCTATAGTTATTGTGTGTATTTTTAAGTTAGTTATAAAAATTTCAGAAATTTCAAACTGCCTCTTAGTAATTTGTCCCACATTGTTCTAACATATTCTTGTCCCTACATTTAGTTTGTTGGGATTGGATCACACTGGTACCATTAGATTAACTGCCAAAGTACCATTAGTTGTGCTAATAAATGTTAACCAATTGGATAAAAGTTTAATCTAATAAAAATTTGTCCTCAAAACCTGGCAGAAAAGTGCAACAAATCCTATGATCTTCCTCTGTGCAATGCTGCACTTGCTAATTTGATGCAGAATTCGTGTCTGACTCTGAGCAGCTGCAGTATTATTCATCACCAAGTTTGGACAATGTTACAATGCAAAGTGCAAAAGCACTTGTGCTGCAGCTCAGATATCAGTGAAGTCTGTGAAAGGCGGTGCAGTAACCGTCGAGCCAAAAACACAAAAACGCATTTCTGTCAAACATCACTGAATGTTAGTAAAAGTCAACATGGCGGCAAGTGGAAAAATGAAATAAAGGTATTACTGCCAGAGTTTAATCCTCACATAAAGTGAAACAGACAAGAAATAGAGCTCAGAGTGTTTGTGTGTGTGTGCTCCTGTGTGAGTGTATCCTCCACAGAGTCGACAGATTAGATGTTTCCTGCTCAGTAAGCCGCAGCAAACAGCGTGGATGAACTCCAAGCCACAGACACACACATACACAGACACACACACAGCCCAACATGAAAACACATGTATACACACGACATACAGATAGACATATGCACATATAAATACACAAATGACTATGTGCACACAGTACTGTACTATTTGTGCAAGTGGAAAATAACTGCAGTCTGTTTGAAAGAAAGCAACGTGGCAGACACATCACTCTCAGGATGATGGGATGATCCACAAAGGAAAACAGACACAAGGGGGGGGCTGAGAGTGAGAGATAGAGAGAGACAAAAACAAAGAAATGTTTGTTTGTTTACAGGAAAGCAAAGAGGAAGTGTTAAGAGATGAGAGAATAACGGTATGAATATACAACAAAGACAAATTTACTGAGTGAACCAGGTTTGAGGTGAAAAAAAATTGAAGTAGTAGAGAAACTAGTCGAACAGATTCACACTGGGGTTGTGTTATAGACAGCTGTGTGTGCACATGCATGTGTTGCTGTGACTTAATTAAAGACCAAATTAGAGTCTCAGCTTAATGACAGCAGCAAATACAGAGGCCATTTCCTCATGCAGGATGACTAATAGACACACTCACAAATTACACAGAAAGACACAAGCTTCTGAAATCATCTTAAACACACACAGTATCGATTACACACACAGTCACAATCACACACACTTCCATTAACATCCGTTCCGCTGAGGAACAAATGTGCTTTCACTAACGCACAACCACATTTCCTTAATACTGAAAGCACAGTAAGAGGTTCGCCGTTTCACTTGTGTGTCGAGTTGTGAGGCCCAAATATCTAAATATGTGTCTCATTAGAGTTCCTTTCTGCTGTTGCAGAGCCTGACGTCGGCTGCCAAACACCTGCAGACGCACACACAAAAACACTGCAGGGGCGTACAAAGGGCTTCAGGGAGTTAACCTAAACAGTGTGGTGTCAGACACTAGCTTATGATATCACACTACAAAAACACACAGTGGTACCAAATACTTGTCTTCAGCCCATCACCAAAAACACTGATTTTCATCTTGGTATTAAACTCTTTGATCATTATATTCCATTCAGAAAAACAGGAGTATTCATTGCTGCTATTAGTTGTGCATTATGTTACTTTGGCTTTATTACTGACCATTACTTAGCAGTATTTGTCATGTTTGCAGTGTAGGGTTTGATCCACTAAAGGTCAAACTGTCTGTGAGAAAAACTCTTTAGGTGAGGTTGGCAGACAGGTAACTGGACTTCTGAAAATGCTGAGAAAACAAACAAGGAACAACAACAACAACAACAAAAACACTTAACCATGATGTCTTTACAAAAGCAGACTGAACAAAAATGGATAGGGACAGAGAGATAGATGGTAAGTCAGGAAGTAAACATGTGGCAGACGGTGGAGACAGGGCAATCTGGTGGATGAGTGACAGAGTGATCAGCATCTCTTCTACCAGTGTCTGATAGACAGATAGGCAGACAGGCAGACAGACAGACAGTAACCACTATTGTCTGTGGTCAAAACAAGCGCGCACACACACAATACTGATAATACTGTCTGTCTACACTTGCACTGATAAGACAGGAGGAGAGAGTATGAGAGCGTAATAGACAGAAGAGGGTGAGATAGACAAGGAAAAAAAACATAGCCGAGAGAGACAGAATAAGATGTAGAGAATAAAAGTTATGGGGAAAAAAGATTGTTTACTTAAGTCTCAGTGGAGTACTGAAGGAGAGGAGAAGTGTGGGATTAGGTGATAGCATCTGGCAACCCAATCTGATCCAACTTCTGATTCTTTATCATCTGCTGGGGAAAGATTTGGAGCACACCCACCTGATAACCACGACCTCCTGGCTTCCACATCCTCTAAGTTTCTTCAGCTTTATGTCTATTCTCAATTTTGCTCAAGTTTGGTAAAGAAGCACTTACTATTCTAAATGTCTCACAGAAAAGTTTCACTATTAACCTTCGGTATTCTGGGGTATACAATGCCCATAAAAAGTGTTTAGCCCCCATGGATGTTTCACCCTTTTATTGCTTAATAAATGAAATCATAGTCAATATAATCTGGCTTTTTGACAAGAATTTGCAAAAAAAAGCTTCTGTCATGTCAAAATGGAAACAGTTTTACAAACTACTGCCAATTAATTTAAAATATATAAGGAAAAATAAATGTTTGCATAAATATTCACCCCTTTAAAGAGACTGACCTAATTCAACAGAGGTCCAGCTAATTTATTCCAGCAGTGTCAGAATTAGTGAAATAGAGATCACCTGATTGCGGCAGATGTGTGCCAAGTGATTATAATATCAAAACACCTGTGACTGGGAGGTCCAGTCTCTGGTTCATCAGTATTCCTGCTACAATTAAAGAACACTCCAAGCAACTCAGAGAAAAAAATAATTGGACAGTATAAGTCAGGAGATGGCTACAAAAAGATTTCCAACTCACTGGACATCCCACGGAGTTCAGTCAAATCCATCATTAAGAAATGGAAGAAGTATATCATTTGTCTAAATCTGCCTAGAGCTGGCTGTCCTCACAAACTAAATGACCCGGCAAGAAAATGACTGGTGAGGGAGGTCACCAAGACACCTCTAACCACACTGAAGGAGTTAAAAGGTCCAGCGGCTCAGATGGGAGAGACTGTACATACAACAACTGCTGTGTGGGTTGTTTACCAGTCAAAGTTGTATGGGAGAGCGGGAAAGAAAAAGCTCATATGAAATTACTCCCAGAATTTGCATGTGGGAGACTCCAAGATCAATTGGAAGAAGGTTCTTTCGTCTAATGAGACAAAAATTGAGCTTTTTGGCCATCAGAATAGATGCTCTGTGTGGTGAACACCAAACACGCCATCTTCACAGTAAGGCATGGTGGCGGCAGCATCATGCTCTGGGGATACTTCTCAGCAGCAGGTCCTGGAAGGCTTGTAAAGGCAGAAGGGAACATGAATGCAGAAAAATATCACCAAATCTTTGAGGATAATCTGACTTAGTCTGCAAGAGAACTACAGCTTGGGAAAAGATTTATTTTTCAGCAAGACAACAACCCCAAGCATACAGTAAAAGCTACACAGAAATGGTTCAAAGACAAGGTGAATGTTGTGGATTGGCCAAGCTAAAGCCCAGATCTCAGTCCAGCAGAGAATTTGATTGTAAGTTGGATGCGCTGGAGCATTCGTCGACTCCAGAGGGTTAAATTGGAGCTTTGTGACATGGCACCTTATCCTGCTGGAAACAGCAATCAGAAGATGGGTAGACTGTGGTCATAATGGGATGGACATGGTCAGCAAAAATACTAAGGTAGGCTGTTACTGAGGTAGGCTGTTCCATTGGTACTAATGGTACTAAGTGTGCAAGGAAAATCTCCCCCACACCATTATACCACCAGCAGCATGAACCGTTGATACAAGGCAAGATGGATCTGTGCTTACATTTCTTTTACACCGAATTCTGACCGCACTAGCTGAAATTTGCAGCAGAAATCGAGACTCATCAAACCAGGCAATGTTTTTCCAATCTTCTGTTGTTCAATTTTGGTGAGTCCGTGGCAAGTGTAGCCTCAGTTTCCTGTTCTTAGCTGACAAGAGTGGTACCCTGTATGGCCTTCTGCTGCTGTAGCCCATCTGTTTCAAAGTTTGTTAAAGGTGAACCTAGGCAGCCTTTTGGAGAAGGTCCATTCTGTGACTTACACCCCTGATCTTTTTTTCATTTGGTCACCACCTACAGCCCTTGGCTAAAAGTGAGGGTAGGAATGCAGCTCAACAAATACGTAGATAGAAACACCTTCATGCTCAGCTTTCTTGCCACCACAACAGATGGTTACAGATTCCCCATTATTGCTGCTACAAAACCAATCCACTTGTCAATTTCCCTCTTTGTATTTCACCTAATTGTGAGCAGGAGCTTGAGATACTTTAATTCCTCCAGGCAGAAACTCATCTCAGCCCAGAGCAGGCAATCCACTGCTTTTTAGTTGAGAATCATGAAGTGATAAGCCTCATCCCAGGCACTTTAAACACTGCTGCAAACTGACCTAGTGTGAGCTGGAGCTCATGGATACCAGTGTTAATCTGGGTAACTCAGGAGCTGAGTTAAGTAATTTCCCTCCAGGGATTATTAAAGTATTCTGATTCTGATTCTGATTCCGATCAGTGTGTATTCGGTATGCCCAACACAACACTGTAATAGTCTCTGAATCCAGTTTAGCAAGAAACTAAACTGAGGAGTGGTAAATAGATAGCTTCCAATAGTGTTTTCAATAGATTCCACACAGACAGAATTGATACTGTGTTACAGACAGACAGTTGATATTATGGATATTGGATTTTATGGACATACCTTAAATAAGGCAAGCAAAATCATTAGCATTACTTTAAGCAACATTCTGCAGGTAGGTCATGACACTAAAGTGCTGCTGTTATCTGAAAATTTTCCCAGGAAATGTCTTCAATGTTCATGCAATTGCTTTTACAGTCCAAAACCCCAAAATATCTAATAGCTTACATAAACAAATAAAACAAATTTTGTTTAAGACATTACATAAACTATTTTAGGCAAAAGAATAGGTCAGGCTGAGGAAAAATAGATAGGGGAAAAATACCTTCTAAATATGCACTGATTATCCAGTTCAATTTAATATTATTCCAAAGATTACTTGATCAGTAATAATGGATGATGTAGACCCAATGACTGATCCCTATTCTACAGTTTAACTATGTTCCATGTGAGAGCTAAATGCTTTTAGTGTAAAAAACACAAGAAATGAGAAGGTGTATGTGGTTTCTTTGGTTAAAAAATAAAGTCAGTCTACTCTTTTGACCTCCTGCCCAATCAAGGCTGTCAGAGATTCTTTAACAGGCTGTCGTTCAGCTGCTATAACGCTGCGGTGTGATTTATGAGGCTGTCCTGCTCTGTCAAAGACTCAGCTGAAGTCTTGTGTTTTCTCTGTGCTGGTGAGGCTGAGAGAGAGGCCTTCTGCTTTTCTTTGACAAGCGTTTTCACACGGTTGTGAACAAAGAGCTTTATTCTCCACTGATAGCTTGTGGGTGAGAGAGCTGGCCTACCTCCATCACTCTCCTTACTCTCCTCAGTTATGAATAGATATGTC
The DNA here is from genome assembly GCA_015106775.1 of Etroplus canarensis. NCBI lineage: Eukaryota > Metazoa > Chordata > Actinopteri > Cichliformes > Cichlidae > Etroplus > Etroplus canarensis. Next base: position 57,526 of record VUQH01027812.1, read on the forward strand.
TCTCCTTCAGATGTCACAGTCCTAAATATGGGCAGATCAAACCACAAACATGGCTGGATGAAACCTCTGTAGACAAAGGCACAAACGCAAACAGGCATGCACCATTTCCACATAAATGAAGCATTATCTTAAATTCAAGGTTTTTTCTGACTCTGAATGTACTAAAAGGGAAATCAAAGGCTCTATCAAATAATTTCAGTTATTTGAATGCTGACACATATCTACAAACATGCAAATACACAAAGTTCTTCATAACTGAATCACCTTAAGTTGTCTCCTGCCTACATGCGTTAATGTGTGCCATCAAGACAACAAGAAAAGAAAAGAAAAGAAAAGAAAAGAAAAGAAAAGAAAAGAAAAGAAAAGAAAAGCTTAAGTCCATACACACTCTGCCTCTCCGTGAAACACACAGATGCTGAGGTCAATAGCTGCTACAGTGCACTGGGTGGTCCTGAGGGGCCAGAGGCCTCAGACAGACCAGGGGACTAACCTGCAGACCGTGACCCACCCCAGTGAGACCCAACCTGGGATTAACACCCAGGTTCAGCCCCAAGCTGCCAGTAGCCCCAGGCTGTGTGACCTGAACTCGACAGGTTCAGAGGTGACCTCCAACACCGGTACACATACACTCCCTAGTTGACTCGAGGCCCACCCAAGGCTGACATAATAAGAGGTTTTGGTCAGTCCAGCTGGCTGGAAGAAGGAGGGGTTCTGTGTGAAGGCTGGACTGATGACTTTGGCTATGATTAGACAGCTTATCTTGCATCCAAAAAATGTCTAGATTGTGTCTACACATAAATTTGAGACAGATCTCTGGTCACATCTGCAGCACATTAAATCATGAATTTGTCAAAAGGGCAGCAATGTACAATTACAGTCATTTTCAATATCAAAATCAGAAAGGAGCTGACAATCTGTTGTGTCAAAACAATTAATAAAATGTTTAATAATCATTTTTAAAGTTAAAGTTCACCCATTTTTAAAAATTATTTATCCACAAAGACACATTGATGGGGGTTTTACAAACGTATTGTTCTTTGTTGCTCTGAACACTCCATGACAACTGCCATATAGTTCTTATGCACTGCTTGGACAAAAGTATTGGGTCTCTTATTCCTGGCATTCAGGTGTTTCATTCAGTCCCATTACCACAGGTATTTGAAGTGAAGCACCTAGCCATGCAATTTGCCTTTACAAACATTTGTGAAAGAATGGGTCATTCTAAAGAACTCAGTGAATTTGAGTGTAATACTGTAATAGGAACCCACCTTTGCAACAAGACAGCACATGAATTTGTTTTTATCCTTCCTAAATTCCTAGATTTCACGATCAACTGTAAGTGGTATGATTGTAAAGTGGAAGTGTTTAGGAACCACAACAACACAGCCACAAAATGGCAGACCATGTAACCTTACAGAGTGGGGTTGCTGAGTGCTGAGGTACATAGTGTGTAAAAGTTGCTACTTCTCTGCTGACTCAATAACTGCTCTAAGCGCTCCAGACCTCCTCTGACAGTAATGTTAGCAATAAAACTGTGTGCCAGGAGTTTCATAGCATGAGTTTCCATGGCCTACCACTTGCATTCAAGCCTTACATTATATTACCAAGGAAATGCCAAATGTCAGATTGCGTGGCATAAAGCACATTGCCACTGGATTCTGGAGTAGTGGAGTGATGAATCATACTCCTTGATAGAGGGGGCACCTCTATATTAATGCCAATGAATTTAGACTCAGATTTCATAAAAGTTGCTGAAAATGTAATGTGTAGGTGGACCTATACCTTTGTCCTGATGTCCTCTTATGTTCAAGAGAAAACGGACATTTCTACAGCCAGTATCTCACACACTGGGCAATGCACACTAATTATACCTAGCTGGATAGATACCAATACAGACCATAGGGAAAATTTGATCTGTCTGTTAATCTTGGTTAAGTATAGTTTGATCAAGAATATTATTTGTTAGTTATTTAGAAAATAATCAAATAAAATTACTAAACTACCCTAGGAGGTGGTGAAGTGTCTTTGAGTGACACTTCAGTCACTTGTCAATTATGCAAGGACTATATACAAAGTATATATATATATGCTACATATTTAAGGGAGACCCTTCAGATGGTGCTTTGCTGACAGAATCTCAAAAGCTCTTAAGTGACACCTGCTGCTTTGAAACTTGGGATTTTTCCTCAATGCAAATGTTAGTATGTTACTACCAAGAGGGGAGTAGGCAAATCTGCGGGGTGCGGATTTCTTTTGGGCCTGGTAATGACCGAATATAATGTGGATGACTTTTATATATATTTCAACAAAGGGGCAAATGCTCAGATTCAGTCTTTTATTTATATTTTGAATGCACTGCAAAATGTAACTCAAAGCAACAGTAACAGTCCTTACAAAAGATTTTATTTAATATTATTGACCTTTATTTAACCAGGAAGTAAACTCTTGAGATTAAGAATCTCTTTTGTGAGTGTCCTGGGTTGACAGACAGTTTTTCAATGGCAGGAGAAACTGGAGCTCCCAGAGAAAATCTGGCAAACACGGGGAGAACATACAAGCTCCACATAGAAGGGCCCTACCTAGGTTTGAAACCAGGACCCTCTTGCTGTGAGGCAACAGTCCTAACCACTGAGTCACTATGCTGCCAAAATACATATGAATGTTACAGTTTCATGACAAACTAATAAAACATTCTGATTCTGATTCAAAATGAGCCCTGTTATAAAAGTGTTCTTTCTCAACACAAACACAGAAAAAATGCAATAAAGGTGTTAAAGTTCGAAAATACATCTCTTATATTCCTGAAATATTCTCTGAGGATTTATCAAATTTTACAACTTCCTTTCTGTCTGGGGTAAACTCCTGCAAACTCTAATATATCAAACTTGCAAATATCTAATCAGGTCTACAACAATTTTTAAGTGTGCTTATCCCAATGTTTCTAAATGTGTGTTTCAGAAAACAACAGACCTGAAATGCTTTCCTTTAGATAGAAAGCTGGATTCAATCATTAGTGAAACAATTATCAATCTTTTTGTACTGTTGAAAATGCATATGTAATGAAACTACACTGCGAAAGCTGGACACATCTGGATGTGACATCACATTGTCTGCATGTGAAGGTCAGACCAGGTGAATGAAAACAAGAAGGTGGAGAAAGAGGATGTCAGTCTATAACACACATGAATATATAGATGTACAGACAGACATTCAAATAATAAAGAGGGCAGATACAGCTGTCTGAACGTGTGGCTGAGGTCAAAGTTCAAACAGATATAGTGACACACTCATGGACTAAAGCAAGGCATTTAAAAAAATTCACACTGTAGCACACAGAGAGACACATGGTCCTCACATAAAAACATTCAGCAACCTCCCAAAGAGACCTTTTGCATGCACACATACAACACACTCAGTTAGCAAGACTGTATTAATAGCATGTGATGTGACTTAACCCAAGGGCCCGTTTTACCAAAGCAGCTGCAAATGCAGTGTGTGTGTGTGTGTGTGTGTGTGTGTGTGTGTGTGTGTGTTGGCTTCCTCAAAAGCCAAAATATATATGAACTCTACTGGCTCTATCAAGAGTTCAGTGGTGCAAGAAAACACTGAAACACCAGCCTCACACACATTTTCTCACACTGCTGCTCAAGAATAAAATCCAGTACTTTCTAAGCACTGCAATAAAATGATTTTGATTTAATAAAATTTAATAAAACAGGTTCATTTTGGCAAACCCTCAGGGAAATACAAGAGAGCAGCCGAAGGGGGCTTTTATTAAAACAGATCAAAGAGTGGGGAGTTTTGCAGCAAAATGAAACATTTATCTGTTGTTGACACAAGCAGAGTTGCGCTGGGGGAAATCTGTTTAGTCTCTGTACACTTATCATTATGTTACCTTTCAAAGCTACATTAATAATCTTTTACACAACTGAGACAAGTTGCTCTATGACATATCATATCAAATGACATATCATTTTCGAGGCGTGTATTTTTGCAAGACTTGGCTTTTTTATACAGGGCTGCAACAATTATTTTCAATGCTGAATATTTTTCATGAATTCACTGGATTGTGAAATGGGAAATATAATTAAAAATGTCTGATAGTCTAATGCTGTTTGTTCTACTAGTTCTTACCTGGTTTCCTCTCTACCTACACACTGTACTATCTAATAAAGATTTGAAGATCTAATGTCCTGTCACTAGTTTTCTTTCTTTTCTTTTTTAATTTTTAATTCTTTTTCATTAATAACCATTAGCCTTATTTGAATGATTAATCAGTTAACAAAACAGTTGCTGATTTTCATTCTGTCAATCAAATAATGTAATAATTACCTTAACGTTTCTGCAATATTTCAGATTAATTTAGATTATGTGCAAACAATTTAAAACCTAGAAATTATATTATATTATATTGTATTATATTATATTGTATTTAGGGCTGTCAAATGATTACAATTTTTAATCAGATTAATCACAGGAATGCTGTGGATTCATTTAGATTCATCCAGGTAAAATTCATTAATTATTAATTTGTTTAATTTTGTGGGGGCAAAAAGATCCATGACAGAAGGCAATATATACACTTAACATTTGTTTTATTGGAACTAAAGAACACATATGGCGTTCAGATTAAACAAAAATTAAAACAAAATATAACGTATAATTTGTCAAAGGTGGACCTGCTGAGGCCCTGACATTCCGTGAGGTTGTTTGACACAAGCCAGGCATCATGGTCGCCGAAGTACTTGCAGATTAATCCCCGACTAATGTATGCTTTTCGTTGATTTGGTACTTTAAGCTAGAAATGCTTCAGTGAAATGAAAACTCCTTCCAGCAGAGTGTGCAAATTACTTTATGGGTCGATTGTCCCATCATTTTTTGTTATACTCAATATGATCCATCTTGATCAAATTTGCTCTGTCGCCACATAGCATTGGTGCACCAATCTGCGTCAGTTAGAGGAATTGCAGGATTTTGAGCTACTGTGCGCTGCACATGCGTTAATTGCATTAAAATTTTTAATCAAACTAATTATGCAATTTAATTAATCTGGATTAATGTGTTAATTTTGACAGCCCTAATTCTATCATATTCAGATTGAGAACCAATATTAAATGGCCAAAACATTTCAGGTCAAATCTGGTAATTTTAGAAATTTCTCCACCAGCTCAGGAACATTTTTGAAAAAATTGTCAAGGAGCACAGTTTTTTTGTTGAATCCCCAAATACAGGTCAAACTCGTCATGGGAGAACAAAATACAACAAGCTAAATTAAGTAAAATTACAATAAACACATAAAAGAAATCAGAAAGGCTACCATATTCTCTGGGCTGGAGCTCGTTAACCAATTTATCAAATTGGGAACCTGCCCTGTCTGACTAATCGAAATACGTGTTATCAGCATGCAATTCAAAAGCCAGCATCCTCGATGGTATAAAGGTATATTATGGCACAAGCTATGGTAACTTGTACATCAGTAAAGACACATGGGAGAAAAACATTCCATAAGTTAAACCCCCTATAGCTTTATAGAAATATTATTTGATTTTCAAGTCCAAAGTAAGTCAAGTTACCCAGCAGCCAGTTCAAAGATTTTTTCTCATTTTTGTCCAGATCTCAAAACAAGCATCTACAGTTCTGTTAAGTACCCATTTTCCAAATGTCATCAATGTAGCTTGAGTCACAACATAACAATTGAAATTGCTTTCTGATACATAATAAAACTACCATGCGGTATCCTTAGACATTTCCCTTATCATTGGATTTAAATTCTACTGTGAAATGAATGCTTTTATCAACAAAAATAAATACTTGAATGACTTTGAAATTTAATGTCCAACACTGTAAGTTAGAAGTTTCAAACTTTTCTTCAAATGGACACAACTTCCTTAAGTGAAAGACTTTCAGATCCAAATTGGAAATAAAAACATGAACAAACTGCATGACAACTCACTACTGGATTTCCACACACTGAGAGAATGAAGAAACACACAGGATGTAGATAACGCCTGTCTTCTCTGATCACAAAAATATCTTCAAGTTATTTTCAAACTTTTTTCTTCATATGTGCTGTATGTTGCCAATGTGTATGTGGTCTGTGGTATGGTGTGTGAGCATGTGTGCGTGGGGGGGACAGTGTTTAGTCTGAAGCCATATTTAGTCTTTCTGGTCCTAAGAGGAGGCCTATAATCACACAGAACCTTACCCTCTACTCATTACACACACACACACACACACACACACACACACAGTGGCCTGTCATTAACAGTTCACACTAACCTCCCAGGCTGCACATGTGCACACGCATCCAGCGTGCAAACACACGGCAGGTTGTTTGCATGAATGCACACTTACTTACACAGACATATTGATCCACAACCACATGTGTAAATATGAACATGTGCGACACGTTTAAGAGTTCATATGTGCACAATCATACAAATGCGCGCGCGCACACACACACACACACACGCAAAACCAGATGTGTGTCCAGATGTGTGTCCAGCGGGCATTCTGTTGCAGGATCACATTCAATCTGGCTGATCCGTCTCTGACATTTAATCTTGATTTTAAATTCAAAATGACACATAAAAGATGTTTTCCAGATCAGGAATGAAAAGCTAAACAAGAGATACATCCCCTGTTTTAGTCATTTTACATATAAGGTACATGTGTAGAGATACGGTCTCAAAAAATTAGCTGATATTTTATAAAGCTCTTATTTTTATATGAGCTCCTGAAGCTCGTATAAAAAAGCCTGTTTGAGATGAGCAATTTTTTTCACTGATGTTTAGTCTCATTTTGTTTGTGGTTGAATGAGGAAACTAAGCTGGAAGCAATCATCATAAAAATGACTGATCTAAAGAGGGACAACTTCCTGTTGAATATTGATAGCCTTATTGTTGACACATTAGAAAGGCTAGTCCTTTCACTGGCTGCTAGTCAACAGCTTTGACAGGCCTCTCTCTTCCTTAGTGCTGAAGTTGTTTACTAAATTTCTCAAATGTAATAAAAATAGAAGTAAATCTTTCTTTATAAAAAAAAACTGACATTTAAAAATAATAAAATTAGTTCATTAAAATATTTTACTGTAGTTGCTTCATAATAAAAAATGACTGGCAGTTCTCATACTCTGCATGTGTCAACTTGTAATTACAGCAAAAATAATGCCGGGTGATATGAGAAATATGATTTAGTTAAAATTAATTAAACAGCAAAGCTATTCCAGCCACTTAAAGGAAAACAGACTGCTGCAATGAATGATATTACACAGAGGAATTTAGAAAAATGCAAAATAACTACAAGCAACACTTATACTTAAATGAAAAATAATGTTTGCAAAATGGAAATGGAGAACATGTGGCTCTTAATGCTGTAGTGTATCTGTGACTAGCAGTGGAACTTATTCAAGTGCAAACATCAACAACATACTTAAATTAGATTTCTTTATTTCTGGTTCCAATATGGTCTACTGCTGAATTTCCTTTACCTTTGTACAACATAGATGTATTTAAATGAACACACCCTGAGTCACAGTGAAAGTTGTTGGCTTTTTGCTTGCAGAAATGGGTCCAAATGATATTTAGCATTCTTTACAAAACACATAATTCAATTTCAAACATTGTAAACAATCTCGAACCTTGTGGCTGACATGCCATACTTCTGCTGGAAGCAAAATACAAAAGGATGTCCTTCTGTAGTTGTCTGAGTTTCTTGTTATGGCAGTGACATATGAACTGGCCTCAAGAATCTCTTTTGATGAGTGTCAGTTACCATATGAATAATTATGGAAAATTAAATGTAATTTTCTAAAGCTTGTTAGAATACCACAGGAACATACCAAACACGTAGCATTGCTCTGTTTAAACATGTAGAGACATTCATTTTCATTACTGTCATTGCCTAAATAAAATACGTAACATCTGAAAGGTGTGTGTGTGTGTGTGTGTGTGTGTGTGTGTGTGTGTGTGTGTGTGTG
>VUQH01027816.1:0-36808 GCA_015106775.1 Etroplus canarensis
CCTGACCTTATCATCCAGCTGTCGCAGCAGAAATCAAGACTCATCAGACTAGGCGGTTTTTCCTGTCTTGTCTCACGTGAATTTTAGCCTGAGTTTCTTGTTCTTATCTGACAGGAAAATATCCCTCAAGCCATTTCCACACCACCACTAGCCTGAACTGTTGATACAAAGCAGGATGTTCCCATGCTTTCATGTTAATTTCACCATCTGCTTCAAGTTTTGACACATTTTGCATTCAGAGATGCTCTTCTGCGTACTTTGTTTGTAACGAGGGGTTATTTGAGTTGACTGTTGCCTTCCTATTAGCTCTAAACAGTCTGGCCTTTCTCCTCTGACATTTTTACCCAGAGAACTGCTGCTCATACCAGCCCATCTAGCACTAACAACCAAGCCACATTCAGAGTCACTCAGTTCACCTTTCTTCCCCATTCTACTCAGTTCAAACTTCAGCAGGTCGTCTTGACTATATCTGTATGCCCAGATACACTGAGTTGATGCCATGGGATTGGCTGATTAGATATTTATTGTTAATGATCTGTTAAACAGGTTTTTTCTAATGAGGTGGCCAGTGAGTGTACAGTGTCACATCATTAACACCACCTGCCTAATCTCATGTAGGTCCCCATTGTGCTGTGAAACAGCTCTTACCATTTAGGTAATGGATATGGGACTACTGGCTGTGTCCTGCTTTATGGTGCTGGGACATTAGCTGCAGGTCTTCTGGGTCTTGTGGGTTTGCAGGATGGATTTGAGTGAATTGTTCTGGCACATCCCACAGATGCCCCCATTATTGGACTGGGGTTTCAGGGTTTGAAGATCAGACTAACACCTTGGGATTTTTTTTTCCTGAGCACTTTTTCACAATGTGATGGTGTGCATTATCATCTTACTAGCTGGAGACCATAGCCATTGGGGAGTGCAGTAACCATGAGGGATGTGCTTGGTTTGCTACAGTGTTAAAGTGGGTGGTACACATCAAAGTTACATCCTCATAAAGTCATAAACAGCAGTATGCAAAAGTTTTTCTGCAGTACATTGCTTTGTAACGGGACAATCAGTGTTATTCACTTCACCTTCACTGGTGGTTTTAATGCTGTGGCTGATCTGTGTACAGTACAAATACTTCTTTTGCTGCCTAAAGCCTACCTACAACCTGAATTGGGAAAACACACCCCTCTCGAAATTTGATCTCATTAATCTTTGCTTCTCCCCCAAATGTAATATTATACCTTACATATTTCTTTAAGAACTGATATGACTTTATAAACTCCCTATGGTGTAATATCAGCTTTCCGGCTTCATAGTCAATATGGTTCAACAGATGCTGCAGTAATGGTTTAACAGTTTTCTTTATGCAAATGTAGGTGATGTAATACGTACCAGGTGGCTGCTGTGTCGGGTTTCAGTGAAGCGATTGTTCTCTTTGATAATGACATCAGATACAACTGAGCAACTTGGTATTTTAACCCAGGAATTCAGCACTCTCGCTCACAAACTGATAAAATTTTACAATATGAGACCAGATTTCTATCTGCAGGCTGTAACTTTAGGAGAGGACACACAAGCTGCAGAAAAAGCTCTTTGTGCTGGTGTTTGGCATGCCAGTCCTCTCTCATACAGATAACATGGGCTTTATCTGCAGGCAGGTTCCAGTTTTTTTCAGGCTTCATTTGCACTCTGAGGTTAAGCTCTTTTACAAACAACAAAATAACACTTTAAGGCTCCTGCTGATGGTCAAAACTCGCTTGTTTTGAGTGAAAATTTGGATCAACCTGGTTCATACATGTGCAGTCGTGGAGCTACAAGGTGTTATTTCGCCAAGCAGCAGATTTTAATGTATGAGGCAGGAAAGTGAGGGAGCTGGAAAGGAAGCAGACTGTAATTTGCAGTTATGAAAATTTTATGAACGCTCAGAGCCAAGCCCTCAAGTAGCTGAGTGATGTTTTCATCAGGGCAGAAAGACCTTCTTTAAATCTTTGTACCCCTCGAGGTTTATGATGCGTGAAGCTGGTAGTGAGCAGATGACGCTGTCTTTCGTCAGCCAAACTCTGAGGGTGGACTGGAAACAGGAAACTTGGAGCCGACAGAAGTTTTCAGCGGGAGAATACTGTGTGTTGTACCAAACTGCTTGATAAGTTTTTTAAATGTACAATTATGATAAATGAGGCATTAATCTGATCACAGCTTGCATACAAACACTCAAGACTGAACTTTTGCCTTTATACACAATATATGGACCTTTGCCTCTACTTTACTTTCACAAAATGGAGATTTTATTTTTCAGTCAAAATAATTCAGTTTATATGTGGAGGATATTGTACCAGCACAATGAAGCATCAGTAAGACCAACATACTGAGTTTGACAATGAACAATGAACCATGTGATTATAATGTAAAAGGTCAAGGAAATTTTCCACTACCTTGTTGAATGTAGGGTAGAATTAAGGGAGTTCTGACATTTTAACTGTGACAATAACACTGTCATAAATATACTTTACTGACTTGAATATTTACAAAGTGTTTTTAACAAGAGCAGAAGACCTAGCTTTGAAATAATGTTTAAAAAAGACACTGGTGTCATAATTCTCCTCACTTATAGAAGTGTGAGTGATCCTTTGGGACACAAGAAAGTAAAGGCAACCAATAGAACATTTTAGTAGTGGTGTTGTCTAGTTTCAGGAGGTTTGTTGAATGATCCGCAATCATCTGCTCCAGTCAGTGGCACCACTTCATCTCTCTTTATCAGCACGTTCATCAGGAGCCAAGTCTCCCAACGCCCTAATATGTGTTACTATTAATCCACTGATCCTAATAAATGTAAAACATTGCTTATGCCTTTTGTTTTCTCCTTCAGGTTGCTACTCCTTCAGTCAGGTTGTGCCAAATGGGGGCTCCTCTATGATTTAGATCCAATATCTCTAAAATCTAACCAGAATGTTCCATCCTTATTTCATTGCACAGACTGCTGTATTTGTCTTACCGCATCCTCAAGGCCTTGGTTTGATTCCTTATAACTGAAAAAAATTGTCAATAAATAAGCCTCTGTCTGCTCTGTTGATAAGAAAACTGGATCTCGTCTTCTGAAACTGCACCACCCAGCTGAAGGAACAAAAGTTCACATGCTGTATAAGCTTCTGTAGCATAGTACTTTTGTGTTGTATAGCTGGTCTCAGTCAATGAAATTTGCAGTACAAATCAAGCGCGCCCAGAGTCTTCCCAGATGTGACAGGCACCGCGTGGCGCAGAGCGGAGGTTCATTTGTTTTACGGTCGGAGGGTTAAGACTCTGAAAGCCAAATCCTCATCTGTCACCGAAGCGTCTGGCAGCATGAAAACACACACTCACACTCACACACACACACACACAAATAAAATGACTCTTTCTCGCAGAACAAAACTCAACAGGCATGAACTGCACTCAACAGCAAATCTTGAAAAATTCATGAGCCCAGAAACAAACTCACCATTCCTTGATTTGTTCTCTCCTCCCAGCTCTAATTTCCATCGCTCTCGCTTTTGTCGCTGTTAGAACGAGCGAAACCCTGTTACCTTCCCACATATATTGCTCTCTTTCCTCCCTCTCTCTCTACCAAATTAAGTGCATCACCTTAATTTCCCAACACACTGCAAACCACCGAGCTGCCAAGATTTCATTTTATCAGGATACTTCATCAGTATTCAGTCAGTAACTCTGCAGAGCTCCAACACTGTAAAACTTATTGAGCCTCCTCATTATTGAGGCCCAAAATGAGTCGTGTCACAGTGATGTTTCTAAGAACTTATGCTCACATGATAAACTGCTGTGATATTTTAATGTGACAATTCAGCTGTAAAAATGCACTCATTTAAAGAATTTACTGGTGATAATATCTGTGAGAAGTTCTGAGGATCTCTCAGTTCATGCATGGGCAATGAGCTGTTCAAAGAAGCTATTATTGTACAGTTTTATTAATTATGTTGATGATGCAATAATTAGCTATTAAAAATGAAAGTTTGAGATTTTGCTCTTGATTTTGGCTTATAGATGAGATTCTGCTTTTGATGAAATGTTCTTAAACTTAAGATCCATTTAAGTTCACTCAACTTCACTCTGAGTTTAAAGGGTCAGTCAGAATTAAATCCTTAGAGCCGCAGGTTTACCTGTGAGTCCTGAATCATTATTGGATGAAATATTGTTTCAGTGTGTCTCAAAAGACATGCAGCAAGTTTCTATAAATAAGAAAACAGGTTTTCACCAAATTGTTACTCATATGCAATGCAAGCATGGAAGTTTATCAATACACTAAGTATTGGGCCACCCAACTTGATCATTGAATCCAGGTGTTTCATTCAGTCCCATTGCCACATGTCTATAAAATCAAGACCTTTGCCATCCAGTCTGTCTTTATAAATGTCTGAAAGAATGGTTTGTTCTAAAGAGCTCACTGAATTCCAGTGTGGTTCTGTAAAAGGATGCCACCATTGCAACATGCAAGTTTGTGAAATTTCTTCGCTCCTCGATATTCCACCATCTGTAAGTGGTGTTATTGCAAAGTGGAAGTGTTAAGGAACAGCAGCAACTCAGCCACAATGTAGCAGACCACGTAAAGTAACAAATGGGATGCCAAGTGCTGAGGTGCATCATGTGCAAAAGTCGTTGATGCACTACTGACTCAGTAACTGCAGAGTTCCAAAAGTCCTCTGGCTTTAACATTAGCACAAAAACTGTGTGCCAGGAGCTTCATGGCATGGCCGAGCAGCTGCATGCTAGACTTAAATCAAATTGGCAGGAGTGGTGTAAAGCACTGGACTTTGAACCAGCAGAAATGTGTTCTATGGAGTGACTAATCACACTTCTCTATCTGGCAGTCTGATGGATGAACCTGGATTTAGCAGATGCCTGGAAAAAGTAACCTGCCTGACTGCATTGTGGCAGCTGTATAGTTTGGTGTAGAAGGGATAATGCTGTGGGTTAAGCAAGCTCCATGAAGGCATGGTTGGATGAGTTTTGCGTGGAAGAACTTCACTGGCCTGCACAGAACCCTTACCCCATCCAACACCTTTGAGATGAACTAGAACAGAGATTACAAGCCAGGCTCTCTCATCTAACACCCATGTCTGACCTCACAAATGCTCTTCTGGATGAATGAACAAAAATTCAGACACACTCCAACATCTTGTAGAAAGCTTTCCCAGAAGAGTGGGAAACAAATGAAACCAATGTAGGATGCTCATGATTTTTGAGCCCTCAGGCAGCATTGCATTACAAACAGACATGATTCTGTCATGGAAATCAGTGCATGGGCTCAGGAACACTTCCAGAAATCACTGTCTATGAACACAGTTGGCCATGCCATCCACAAATGTAGGTTAAAGCTCTATAATGCAAAGAAGAAACCATTTGTAAACATGATCCAAAAACACTAATGTCTTCTCTGGGCCAATGCTCATTTAAAATGGACTGAGGCAAAGTGGAAAACTGTTCTGTGGTCAGATTAATCCAAATTTGAATTTCTTTTCGGAAATCATGGATCCCCTGGACTAAAGGGGAGAGAGACTATCCAGCTTATTAGCACTCAGTTCAAAAGCTTGCATCTCTGATGGTATGGGGGTGCAAGGTATTGGCAACTTGGACATCTGGAAAGGCACCATCAGTGTGAAAGGTATATACAGGTTTTAGAGCAACATATGCTCCCCTCCAGATGACATTTTTTTTAGGAAGGCCTTGCATATTTTAGCAAGACAAACCACACACTGCAGCTATTACAACATCATGGCTTCGAAGCAGAAGAGTCCAGGTGCTGGACCTTTCACCAATTGAAAACATTTAACACATTATGAAACAAAAATGTGATGAAGAACCACGACTGTTGAGCAACTCAAATCCTATATCAGACAAGAATGGGACAGCGTTCCTCTCCCAAAATCCAGCAGCTAGTCTCTTTAGTTCCCAAATGTTTATGGACAGAAGAAGAGCAGATGCTACACAGTGGTAAACATGGCCCTACTTTTTTGAGACATGTTGCTGCCATCAAATTGAAGATAAGCTGGTATTTTTAATGAAATAGTAAAATGAGTGACATTCAACATTTGATGTTTTCTATGTTATTTTGTGAATAAAATATTGCTTTATGAGATTCACAAATCATTGTATTGTGTTTTTATATTTTACGCAGTGTCTCAATCTTTTTAGGAAATGGGTTGTATTTATATACCTATGTTCTCATTGTTATTGCTGCTTGTGTCTTGTAGTTCCTCTTCCTGTCTGAGGTCTTACAATGGAGGGCCCAGACCACTCCAGACCACATCCTGTACACACTCCTCAACTCCCGGGTAAGACCTCACAGTAAACACTGTACGTCAGATGATACTGATTTCATAATTTGACAGTTTATTTTACTATTACTGTGAATAGAAGGTCAACAGTCAGGTTCAGTGAAGGTTTGTCTTTCTTAAGTGCAGCAGACACATAAGCCTGTGTGAATTAAATTTTATAGTTTGTTTAAATATGGTATAATTTTTTGCCTTGAAGAAAATAAAGCCATATTAATCCAATCTTTGCCACCCAGGTAGAGTCAGTTTTGGTTTATATATAGAGCCATGGCCAATATATAATAATGGCAATAATAATAGTAACATAGTAATATTGAGATGCAAAGTAGTTCTAGGCAGGCAGAAATCATAACATTCAACATTCATGTGTTTCATAAATCAAAGTTTTTCATGTGTAGCTCAGTGAGCAAGGGGAAAAAAGAAGACGATGCCTTTACTTCTTTCCTGTCACTGCAGAATCTGCTTTTTGTCACAGTGTTGGCTGAAGAAAGTAAAGAAATCAGTGTCATGAGGTAGTTTGTTCACAAGTGTGTGTGACTGTTAGTTTGCATAATGGCAATATGATCCGCCAGTTCGTTTACAGCTGTTCACCACTGAGATGCCGCAATGGAAAATGTGACATGACACCTACTGATGCACACTACTGATTGAATGTGTCAATCTTGTGTTTGTGTGTGTGGGTGTGTGTGACCTCCTCCAGGGTACGATAGCCAGCTCTCTAACTTGTGTTCAGCTGCACAAGAGAGCAGAGAAGATCGCTGCCATGCTGGCTGAACGGGGCCACCTGCAGGATGGAGACCACGTTGCGCTGGTCTACCCTCCAGGTAAACACTGACTGCAGATCATGATGAAGCTGCAACTTGCTCTATTTGTATTTTTGATGTTGATATCTCTGCAGTGATGGTGCTGGATGTGACAGATTTACTTCCAAAATCTGATACTGGGGAAAAACTGAAATTACAGTTTCAAAATAAAAGCAACTCCACCTCTGAAAACATTTAAATGGGAGAGCAAGTAGCTAAATTTTCATAATTTGATGAAACAGTGGGGAAAACTGTCCTGAACTAAATGACCAAAACTACGTGGACATAAAGCATGGTCCACACAGAACAGATTTTTTTTCTGGTTTGGCAAAAATTGACTGACTTGAGCCTTGACGTCAGCCCCATCTACCACTGTCTGTGAGCCAACAACAGTGTTGACTCCCATAAATCATATTGTGCCTGAATGGGAGAAATCCATGCAGGCAGGTTCAACAATCTTCGGAAAGGCTGAAATGGAGGCTGCACAGTAATGGCTGTGGCTTGTGAATCCTGTGCATACATTCAGTATCTGTATACTTTTGGCCATACAGGATATCCGTTACCCTCTATCTCTGCTACTGCTGAGTCCTCCAAAGGAGACAAACTTAATTATTATTATTTTTAAGTTGATTATTTCTATGTCTTGTTTTATGATATAAATTCTCATTGGGAGTGTTTTTAATTTTTTATTTATTTGTTTGTTTGTTGTGAAGCGATTTCCCCCTGGGATTAATAAAGTATTCTGATTCTGATATAAGGATAAATGACTAGCTGTCAGTTTTAATCTCAGACCAAGCACTTCATGGTCTTTTCATTAAATTAGATTAAGAAATAATGAGCTCAATCAAATTATCAGCATTAGTTTTAAAACCACAATGTTGCAATTTTAAACACTCTGAATGCTTTCAGTGCACACGAACTTTCTTAATTACTTGGTAGACTTTATTTTTCCTTCACTTCTGTTTAACATTAGTCACAAAAGTAAGGAAAAAAACTTAAAGTGCGCAGATAAGTAAACAAATGATTTAATATGTAAATTCGTGATGCATCACTGACATTCTGTTTTTTTATCAACTGACTGGAGTTTAGTGTTAAAAAATTCTGAAAATAATTCAGCATGGTCATCCCGATTACTTGAGGGGAGCTTTGAAGAAGATGAAGAGTGGAAAGGCAGTTAGTCCAGATGACATATCTGTGGAGGTATAGAAATGTCTAGAAGAGAGGGCAGTGGACTTTTTAACCAGATCGTTTAACACGATCTTGGAGAGCTAGAGGGTGCCTGAGGAATCGAGAAGATGTGCGCTAGTACCAGTCATTAAGAACAAGGGTGATGTGCACAGCTGCAGTAACTACAAAGGTATAAAGTTGATAAGCCATACCATGAAGATATGGGAAAGGGTTGTTGAAGCTAGGTTAAGAAGAGAGGTGACCATCAGTGAGCAGCAGTATGGCTTCATGCTGAGAAGGAGTACAACAGATGCAATGTTTGCTTTAAGAGTGCTGATGGAGAAGTATAGAGAAGGTCAGAAGGAGCTGCACTGTGTATTTGTGGCAGGGAGCAGGTAAAGGAGAGCCTGGAGAGGTGGAGGTATGCACTGGAGAGAAGAGGAATGAAAGTCAGTAGAAGCAAGACAGAGTACATGTGTGTGAATGAGACTGATGCAGGTGGAGTGGTGAAGATGCAGAAAGAGGTAGTGAAGGTGAATGAACCTGGGGTCAACGATCCAAAGCAACAGACAGTTCCTAAGAGAGATGGAGAGAGCGCAGGCAGGGTGGAGTAGGTGGAGGCGAGTGTCGGGTGCTTTGTGACAGAAGGATAGCGGCAGTAGTGAAAGGGAAGGTTTACAAGACGTTAGTGAGACCTGCTATGATGTATGGTTTGGAGACAGTGGCTCTGTTAGAGTTAGAGATTTTCACTGGGAGTGACCAGGATGGACAGGATTAGAAATAAGTACATCAGAGGCACAGCTCAGGTTGAGAAGTTTGGAGACGAAGCCAGAGAGGCAAGGTCGAGATAATTTGGACACAAGCACAGGAGGGATAGTGGATATACTAGACAAAGGATATTGAAGATGGAGCTGCCAGGCATGAGGGTATTTTGGACAGAAGATGATGTAAAGGATAGGGTGAAATGGAGGCAGATGATCTGCTTTGTCGAACGCTAACAGGAGCAGCTGAGAGAAGATGATGTTGATCATCTGAATTATCCACAAACCAAAGTGAGACTTTCACAGTGCTCATTTTGTCTCACTGATATTCTCAATGTGATTAAAAAATTCTTATTATCAAAATTATCAACAGACAAGGCAGCAAATCCTCAGATTATCAAAATCCAGTTAATTCCAATTAATATTCTGACTAATAATTACTTCCAGTGAAATTTCATATAGATTTGGGCAGTTTTCATTTATTATAACAAAAAATATTTTAGAAGCTTCGTTTTGTATGTAGAAATCTTATTTTTCAAAAGCATCTATTGACTGAAGTTTCCAGATAACTGTGGAGGAGTAAAATCTAAAACAAGTAGAGGTAAGAAGTATGGCCAGCACTTGAATAAACACATGCAGTTAGATTTCAGAATCAGAATATTTGATTAATCCTAGGATGGAAATGACTTGCATTACAGGCACTCTGTTCATTATACATAAATATCAATAAAGAAGATAGCAGTACAGTTAAGAAGATAAAATATAGAAAACCCTCTGTTCAGTGAATCAAGAAGTATGTACACAGCATGGCAGTAAGTGAAAGTCTAGTTATGAAGGGGTGGAGCTATACAGTGTAATAGCCATAAGGAGGAGTGACTATGGTCATAAATCATAAATTTCACCACTTACTATAAATTTGATTGATTGATTTAAAAACGCACAAATAAATGGAGGTATGATGTCAATTTAAAGTAGCATAAAATGCTCAGTAATACTGAGCATATGCAGAATTTTTAACTTGGTTGTTGATGTGTAAACAAGGACAAACTTGGGATAAATGAGGAAGGACGTGTTAAAGACATTCAGGGACTTCAGTCAGATCGAAGAGGGCGCTGCAGGGGAAATTAAAGAATACAGAAAGAATAGCAATTACCCTCTGAGACACAGAGCCTCGTGTCCATCACAGCAGGACAGATGCAGCCATGCAGCACAAACACCCAGACATAAGAGACTGTCTTAAAGCTGCATTTAGTAATAACCTCCAGGGTCAGTTGCTCAATATTTAACATCTTTTCTATGTGTGACCAAAAAAAAAATGTCCCATCCTTCCTTTCAACCCTCCTTTCTCTTCCCGTTCCCACCATCTCTTGTGCTCTCTTATCTCCCGCTTTCTCCCTCCTCCACCTCCAGGAATCGACCTCATTGTTGCGTTTTATGGCTGCCTTTATGCCGGCTGTGTGCCAATCACTGTGCGACCGCCTCACCCGCAAAACATCGCTACCACGCTGCCCACTGTCAAGATGATCGTAGAGGTAAACTTAACACTATCACTTTTACCTGCCATAATAATTCCGTGTTTACAATATATAAAAAACCATTAGTGACCATGTAGGTGCAAGTCATCCCTTTAGTTCACCTTACTTCTGGTTATCTCAGCTGTCTTGTGTCTAATAAAGGAAACGCAACCTTCAAACCCCCTTGCTAAATTTGCAAAATCCTTGGAAAAATTACCCTGACAGCAATTTCCTGAGCTGGTCATCATATTCATTACCATTTTTCTTACACTGAAACAGCAAAGTCACGAAAAAGTTGAAAAAGATATTCATTGCAAGTTTGTAAGAAGGAAAATTAATTAGACAAGGTTTAACATTTTAATCTCAGCAGATCTAAGAATTTCAAACAAAGTTTGACATTTGGGTAAAGAAGGGGATATAAAAAGATGGCTTTAATGAATTATAGCCTGCCTGCATTAAGAAATGGGGCACAATTATTCTTGCAGATTATTTGTATCCCGAAAATAATCTTTAAAAAGAAATTAATCTAGAGGAAAAAGAAGCAGATGCTGCCTTTGCAGTATATGGGGAAAAACAGCAGATAGTAAAAGGAATTTAACAGCAGCTGGTGGTTTGTCACACTGGTTCATATTTTATTTCATTGATTCTGATTTTTTTCAAACATTTAGTCTAAATTCAGGATGAAAAATAAGTTAAGTAAGACACAAATTATTTTAAAAAATCTACTTTTCCTTGCCTTTAAACCTAAGAGACCATTATAGTCCTTAAATCCATTGTTCAAGGAAACCTAACATAAGATGCCACAATGCTGCTCCAGTTCATGACGCGTTTAATAATGTAAACATAATCATTTACACAAAACCGGCCACAGGGGCCCACAAGCCAGTGTACTCCTAGTGCCGGTCCCAAGCCCGGGTAAATGGTGAGGGTTGCGTCAGGAAGGGCATCCAGCGTAAAAAAATTAACAAATCAAATATGCGGATTCATAGCCAGATGATCCGCTGTGGCGACCGCTAACGGGAGCAGCCACAAGAAGAAGAAACATAATCATTTACACAGATCAAACACAAACAAATGCATAAAAAAGGCGTTGTGGAGCAGCGGTTAGCCCTGTCTCCCTACAAGCAAGGAGGCTCCTGGTTCAATACCTGGATGGGGCCTTTCTGTGTATAGTTTGCATGTTCGCCCTGTGCCTGCGTGGGTTTGCTCTATGTACTCCGGTTTCCTCCCACAGTCCAGTGACATGCATGTTAGGTTAATTGGTGATGCTGAATTGGTTGTGGATGTTTGGTAGATAAAGTGCTTGAAGTGTTTAGAATAATGCACTGTATAAATAAAAAAGCACTGTGACTTGTAGTTAAAGAGTTTTAAGTGGCCAGTAAGACTAGAAAAGCATCATGTAAATGCAAGTACATTATAAACTAAGAAGAGAATGAACCAACCACATGATGGGCCAACCTAATGTTAGCAAACTAAACTAACATAACCAAAACCAAAAGCAGCGGGATATGCCATGAACCAAGTTCAACTCAGCCAGGCTTTCTTTGAGTTAACTTCACAAAAACTGAAACCTCAGCTGGAGATAACGGGTATCACAAAGGTGTTTATCAACATTCTGTGCATGCAAACATGGGATATTTTATGCCCTTTTGACAAAATTAAGCCCTACTTGCTCCAATCAGACACATTATCATAAAGAGTATAAAATGTAGCTTATATGCAACACTGTTGTTGAAAAAAAGACTAGATAGCAATGCTGCAGAAAATCGTTGATATTGGAAATTCAAAATTATTAGAAGTTTGTGTTTGTGTGATCTGACTTCTCCAGTCTGAATGCCGAAGTGTCCTACCGAACCCCAAATTGCTCCTGATGCATCCATTGGAGTGTGAATGATAGTAGTATGGTATGAATGTCTGTGTGAATGGGTGAATGAGGCTTGTAGTAGAAAGCACTCTTGAGTGCTCAGTCAGAGTAGAAAAGCGCTATCTAAGTGCCAGTCCATATTCTTCCACACTGTTGGACTCATTCGGTTACTACTGATGTATTTTTTTTATGACTAACTTGTGTGTACTGAATTGTGCAGGTGAGCCGATCGGTGTGTGTGATGACCACACAGGTCATCTCCAAACTCCTGAGGTCGAAGGAGGCCTCGGCGGCCGTGGACGTCCGGACCTGGCCCCCTGTCATGGACACAGGTACAGGAGGATTTTTTTCTGTTCTACAGAAAGAACCAGAAAGATTTGAACATCAAGACAAAACCAAACAGCTCAAATCCAAGTTTCAAGGAGCCCATTTGAGGCAGGCACAACCCTGTTACCAACTGAACTTAGTTTGGTCTATAGACAGGGGATCTGCAGGAATAAAAATACACAGAACTTAGAAACTGTAGTTTTTATTCAGTCCTGCATTGTAATTAATGAAAATGACACTGTGTTGTGTGTTGTGTGGTTACACAGTGCTGATATGACAAAACTGATGTTTCCTTTAGATGATTTGCCAAAGAAGAAACCTCCTCTGCTGTATAAACCGTCCAACCCTGACACCCTGGCCTACTTGGACTTCAGTGTCTCCACCACCGGCATGCTTGCTGGAGTCAAAGTAAGCACACACACTCAGACGCTGAGACATAAACATCTCAGATATTACTGGTCTAATTTGTAGACAGCTTAGATGAAACCACATTAGCAGCACAGCTCTAGAGACAGCACAAGATTATTTAATATGAAGCAGATAACCTAGTGGAGACGCTGTTAAATTATTCCCAGCAAACATAGTTAACAGTAAAACTGGTCGTGGCAGGACGTCAAAAACAGCATCATTAACAGACAGATGGAGCATAGTGGTCCAGTTAGGCAGTCTCTCATGAAGCATGAAACATTGATCATGTTTTTGCAATGAAGAAAGCAAATGCATGTGTCTACTTTTCAAATAAGACATTTGATTAAGAACATGAAATTACTGTGATCAGACAGCTATACGACATCTGCTTAAAATACAGGTTTAACCAGACGTCTCTTTATTAAATATAAACTACACCTGCATGCCATTCACATAAATCCACGTGTAAATTCTGTCTTATTGTGTGTTGCATGGTGAACTCACTTTTCTGGGCTATCACTGAGGGACATCCTGGCATTGTTCAAGAACAACACTGAGCAGACATTGAAGTTACATCTTTGATTTTAACTTTGGAACTATTTCAGAACCAAAGCTTGATGTCAGTGTTTAAATTTTTGAGTCAAAATGCTATCTGAAAACCAGAAACCTCTAAGGTGCAGTGATCAGCTTGTCAGAGCTTGCCATCATCTCCAGAGGGGTCCCAAGGGACTCCAGAAGCTCATTTACCCACCCAGACATTGAAGTTGATATCCTTGATGACACAGCTGCCACTGGACTGGCCCAAGCCCTGTTGTTCCTTCAAAAAATGACTGAGGTGGTGCTGTGAAAGGTACTAAATGCCAACGAGACAGGGTTAGGCTTATTTTATATAGCATTAAGCGTTTGCACCATCAACACCAAGAGCGCTGTCACATTTTTCTGTTTATTCAGTAAAAACTTAATTTAGCTATAAGCCATCTGAGCAGCGGAGGCTGGTAGTCTGAGTGTTGGAGGGGAGCAGATAGATGGTGGTGACATTTTAAAGATTAAACCCATTATTGATCCCTGCTGCGGTAAAACAAACCTCCATCCTGTACTCAGCTCATTGTTTCTCTACCACTGTTCATCTAGTGTGTGTCTAAGTGAAACCCTGCTAAAGTGCTTTAAACAAAACATTTTCTTGTTTGCTCTCTAATCTCTCTGTATACCCTTTTGTTTCTCAACTCAGCCTGTAGACACTCACAGAGAGCAGATAGAGATATAACAGAAGCAGCAATTATTGATTACAAAGAGAAATGTGAACTGCTACAGAGGGATCAAGTTAATCTGCCTTACCATTAATATGAAGCAGTGAACCTAGTGAAAAAGCTGCTAAATTATCCTAAGCAAACACAGTTAACAGTAAAACTGGCTGTGGCAGGATGTCACTGGGAAAGAGCTGTTGAAGCTAGGTTAAGAAGAGAGATGATTATCGATGAGCAGCAGTATGGCTTCATGCCAAGAAAGAGTACTACAGATGCAATATTTACTTTGAGGGTGCTGATGGAGAAGTATAGAGAAGCTCAGAAGGAGTTGCACTGTGTTTTTGTGGATCTCAAGTAAGCATATGATAGGGTGCCAGAAGGCCTCAACTGTCTCTGTCCAATATGGAGGAATAACAGCTCCACTCTGCACCTCCTGACTGATCAAGCTCCTCACCCTATGTCTAAGGGAGAGCCCAGACAGCCTTCAGAGGAAGCTCATTTCCAGCGCTTACATCCATAATTTCATTCTTTTGGTCACTACCCAGTTTGTGGTCTTGAATGAGAGCAGGAATGTATTTCAATTTGAAATGCATATTTTAAAATATGACAAAATGTCCAATTTTGCCCCATCTTGCATTGGTAAAGAATTATTTGAAAAATTCATGAATTCAGATGCGGATTGATGTCAAGAGTTAATTATTTCCAAGTTGGGTCAGCTCCCCCCACAAGTAAAATTTTCATGCGAGTCTGTCCTTAGCTTGTCCGTCCATCCGTCCATTGATCTTCTGACTTTCATCAGGGTCCAGGTCATGGGGACAGCAGTCTAAGGAGACGCGCCCAGGCCTCCCTCTCCTCAGCTACTTTCTCCAGCTCTTCTGGGGGAAGTCAAGGTGTTCCCAAGCAACCCACGAGACATAATCTTTCCAGTGTCTTGAGTCTACCCCAGCTCGAAATATCTCAAGCACCTCACCTAGGTGGTGTCCCAGAGACTTTGTCTGATGCCAAAGCCACCTCAACTTCAGCATCTCACTTCAACAGGGAGGCGACTTTTGTTGTGAATTGGCGCTATATAAATAAAATTGAATTGAATTGAAATTGAATTGAATTGTTGCAGTTAGTCAAGTTCTTCCACTAGGTTCTATTTGCCTTGGAAGACCCTATCAGGGGGAAATTGACCCCGACAAGATAGTTCCTGGGATCACTATGACACAAAAACCCCTCCACCAAGGTAAGGTGGTGATTCATGGATGGGGTAGGAATATAAGAATATTCTTCTGACTTCCAAATTGATTCTGCCCAAGTCATAATCCAAGTTGAAGTAACTGGTGATCACCAGCAGCTACATTTTGGACTGTATATGTATGTATGCTGCTTTTCTACTATAAGTCACACACACACACACACACACACACACTGCTGTATTCTGTGGCTTTAAGCATTTTCTACACGATGGGTTGAGGGCGTCAATGTTTCAATTCTGTATACAGCATGTCCTGTATATATAGCAGAATTGACAAAAAATTACTACTTTGACTTTGAGTTTCTAACTGTCACACACACTCACGTTCTGATGGATGCATTTGGAGCAATTTGGGGTTCAGTGTCTTGCCCAAGGACAATTCAAAAAGCTGGAAATTAAACCACCAACCTTTCAGTTGGTAGACAACCTACTCTATCTCCTGAGCCACAGCTGCCCCTGAAACTGAAACTTCCCTTCTTACCTTTTACCTTCTTACCTCTTACCTCTTACCAACTTCACAGATCTCAGAGATCTTTTACATGATCTCATGTAAAACACACACACACATGCACACACACACAGACAAAAGCCTTGTTAATTAATTCTTTTAGAAACACACACTAATCAGGTGTACAAAAAGAGGAAATACAGGACAGGAGGAAACAATGCCAGCATATTTTCTCATGCACTGCTAAATTGCCCGTCTGTTATGTTTAACCGCTGATCTTAATGAGCAAATCAGTCACTGCTGGGATGTTAACACTACAACTGGTGCCAAAACACAATGAGGAAAAATGAGTCAGTTCATGTGACCACTGCTGCACCCATACTGTGTTTATACTAATTAATGCACTTTGAGTCGATTAATTATTTTTAGCTCAACCAGGGAAAGAGGTGTGACTTCATCCTTTAGATTTCAAAAACAGCTGTTTCTCAATGTTGCTTGAAAAAGAAAAGAAGACCACAGCAGCACACGGACCAGGGAGATGATTTCAACTGACTGAAACAACTGTACAAAGTTGTCTGACTTTAAGTCACCAAGTAAAACTGCATCGACAAAAAACAAAAAAAAAGAATATGCTCTATTTACAATTCTGAAATGTATAGTCTTTGTAAAAATATGAATTTAAGGTTTAAATATGTGATTATTTTTTTTGTACAGATGTCTCACACAGCCACCAGTGCCTTCTGCCGCTCCATCAAGCTGCAGTGTGAGCTTTACCCGTCCAGAGAGGTTGCCATCTGCTTGGACCCGTACTGTGGCCTGGGCTTTGTCCTCTGGTGCCTTTGCAGGTCAGTAACACACGAAAGACATCAAACGTGAGTGTAAATGAAAAGCACCATTTAGTGTCACTTACCATTCCATTCAGGAGGGATTAAGTAATACAATTTCACACATGTTGATACTGATCTTTTAATACAACCCCATTTCCAAAACAGCTGTGTAACATTTAAATAAAAACAGAAAGAAAACATTTGTAAATCATTTGAATTTAAAGAAAAAATGGAAATGTTAAAAAATAATTGAAGCTTACCTCACACTTGTATCTCTGCAGTGTATACTCAGGTCACCAGTCCATCCTGATCCCGCCGTCTGAGCTGGAGGTGAACCCGGCTCTCTGGCTGTCAGCTGTCAGCCAGTACAAAGTTCGCGATACTTTCTGCTCCTACAGCGTCATGGAGCTTTGCACCAAAGGCCTCGGCCTGCAGACTGACTCGCTGAAGGTAAGGTGGGGGTGGGGGGCTCCAGTTCACAAAGTCTTTGAATAAATTTAATGAACCAGAAACCCTCTGAGGCTCTGACACCCTCCCTGCCCCATCAGTCTCGAGGGCTGGACTTGTCTCGAGTGAGGACCTGTGTGGTCGTAGCAGAGGAACGCCCCAGGATAGCCCTGACGCAGTCCTTTTCTAAACTCTTCAAGGATCTGGGACTCCACCCCCGAGCCGTCAGCACCTCCTTTGGCTGCAGGGTCAACCTTGCGATTTGCCTGCAGGTCTGTCAGATTTTCTGCTTCTGTTTTGGCTTCAGGCGTTTCTTGATGTCACATTGTGGCTGCTTTCACAGTCCAAAGGGCAAATTCACATTTAAGAATCTATCTGCTATTTTCCTTTAAGGGATATGTCTGTCTTTTTTCTGGGACAAATTAGCTGAAGCTTCTTTGTTAGGTGGTATTTACTTATTCTCCTAATTTAATATTGACCTCATCAAAAAATGTAAGTAAGGACCACATTAACCCCTCTATATGGTGCTCGCGTACGTGCAGTTTGGCCACATGTGAAACAAGTTATAAACCACAAATATGTGAAATTAGATTCTATAGGCACCACTGTTTTGTAATTATAAAAAATATTTTTAAATGCATGATATTATCTTCTTTACAACTGAGTGTAACATGTGTGCATCAGACCCACAGCTGTGGGGATCAGAAAATTCATTCTTCTAAATTTAATGGTACAAGTATCTTCTTTTATATAAACCATTAACCACAATTCTGTGATCCTTACATCAGAACTTATTGGGCGTTAAATAGAAGAACGTAAAATTAAGTGGAAAAAAATGAAGATATCTGCTGCAGAAATACATTAACGCTGTTATACTCAGATGAACATAAAACTACAATTAATTGCAGAAAAATTACATTAAACTGAGGCTGTAGTTATAGTTGAGCAACTGATTTAATCCACAAGGTATAAGAGATGATTTATCCACATTGAGACTGACATGCTCATCACTATCAGTATGTCACAAGTGCTGACTGGTTCCAACATGTGTTGTACTTGGGTACAAAAATTGAAGAAGGGAAACTACTACCTTCAATTTAAAAAATTCTTCATAAAAAGACAATCTGGCAAAAAGTTCTGCTTACACACTGAAACTCTTTGATGGACAAGAGGCAGTACAGTGACTGTGAACAACACAGTGATCTGAAGTGCACAAAAGTGAATGTTTGTATAACTGAATGACACAGATTTAGTCATTCCAAAAATCCTTCAAAGTATGATAAATTTAATGAAATTTTGACATTTAAAGCAATTACTTATACCAAATTAGGAGGTACATCAGATTACAGAGTCCACTAATGGGTTCAGAGCCTATTTGTGATGTCATATCCAAAGGAATAAAGGAGCTGATCTGACTTCAGATCTGAGTTGAATTAAAACAGCAGGCATTCAGCTCATTGCACCGATAAGATAATATAAGATTATTCCACCTTATTAGCAATACGATAAGAGCAATTTGAACATGAGAACAAAACACTACCTCTGCTTTATACTCACCAGCCACTTCATTAGATAGATCTTGCTAGCATGGGGTTTGGATCCCCATTTGCCTTCAGAACTGCTTTAATTCTTCGTGGCATAGATTCATCAAGGTGCTCCTTAGAGATTTTGGTCCATATCAACATGATAACATCATGCAGTTGCTGCAGATTTATTTGGAAATGCAGCTCTCACTTTCCACTGCATTCCAAAGGTGCTCTGTTAGACTGAGATCTGGTGACTGTGGAGGCCATCTGAGTACAGTGAACTCATTGTCTTCAAGAAACTGTTTTGAGCTTTGTGACCTGGTGTGTTATCTTGCTGGATGTAGCCACCTAAAGATGGGTACACTGTGGTCATTAAAGCGATGGACATGGTCAGCAACAATACTCAGGTAGGCTGTGGTGTATATGCGATGCTCAGTTGGTACTAAGGGGAGTAAAATATGCCCCAAAAAATATCCCCCACGCTATTACACCACCACCAGCAGCCTGAACCCTTGATACAAAGGAGGATGGATCCATGTTTTCATGTTGTTTATGCCAAATTCTGACCCTGCCATCCAAATGTCGCAGCACAAATTGAGACTCACCAGACCAGGCGATGTTTTTCCATTCTTTTATTTTTTAATATCAATTAGCCCGTGTGAATTGTAGCTTCAGTTTCCTGTTGTTCTGTGTATATGGAAGTGGCACACAATGTGATTCTCTGCGGCTGTAATTCATCTGCTTCAAGGTTCAAGGCATTGTGCATTCTGCATCCTTTAGTTGTGCATACAATGACTACACACCTGAAAACCATTAAAGAATTCCACTATACCATATTGCAACTGGAAGAGAATGAAAAATCCAGAATATGCACTTTTGAGCCTGTCATTCAGTGTGATTGCACATTTATAAAATGATGTAAATTGATCATAGTAACAAGGATCATTCATCTTGACTGAGATCTTTTGGTTTACTGACTGATGTTGAGAAGTTTGGAGACAAAGTCAGAGAGGCAAGGATGAGATGGTTTGGACATGTTCAGAGGAGGGATAGTGGATATATTGGACAAAGGATGTTGAGGATGGAGCTGCCAGGCAGGAGGAAAAGAGGAAGACCACAGGGAAGATTCATGGATGTAGTGAAGGAGGACATGCAGAGGGTGGGTGGAAGGGAAGAGGATGCACGGGATAGGGTGAGATGGAGGCAGATGATCCGCTGTGGCGACCCCCAACGGGAGCAGCCGAAAGAAGAAGAAGAAGAAGATTCTTTATGTAATGAAAATGTCATACCTGTGAGACTTTATGCTGAAGTCTGAATAATAAGTGCTGGTCTACAACCTGAACCTATTCCTGTGTTGTTGAGCAATGTATAAGCACTGAGGTCTCAGTACTTGGTGTATCACAGATATGTGTAGTCTTCCTACAATAAAAGTAAAGAACATTTTTGATACCTAGTCAGTGCGACATAGAAAATTTCCTGTCCTTTCTATTTAAGAACATCAGTGGGTTGTACACCGATCAGGCATAACATTATGACCATCTACCTAATATCCTCGTTTTGCTGCCAAATTAGCCCTGACCCATCGAGGCATGGACTCCACTAGACCCCTGAAGGTGTGCTGTGGTATCTGGCAACAAAATGTTAGCAGCAGTTCCTATAAGTTGTAAGGTGGGGCCTCCATGGATCTGACTTGTTTGTCCAGCACATTCTACAGATGCTTGATTGGACTGAGATCTGGGGAATTTGGAAGTCAAGTCAACACCTCAAACTTGTTGTTGTGTTTCTCAAACCATTCCTGAACCATTTTTGCTTTGTGGCAGGGTAGATTATAGGTGGTACATGTCAAAGTAACATCCACATGGATGGCAGGTTTCCCAGCAGAACACACTGCCTCCACTGGCTTGCCTTCCTCCCTTAGTGCATCCTGGTGCCGTGTGTTCCCCAGATGAGCGACGCACATGCACCCGGCCATCCATATGATGTAAAAGAAAACATGATTAATCAGACCAGGCCACCTTATTCCATTTCTCTTTAGTCGAATTTTGATGCTGTCTTACCCATTGTTGGCACTTTCAGCTGTGGAAAGGAGTCAGCCTGGGCACCCTGACACATCTGCGGCTATGCCGCCCCATGCACAACAAACTGTGATGCACTGTGTGTTCTGATACCCTTTTATCACAGCCAGCCTTACCTTCTTCAACAATTTGAGCTACAGTAGCGCATCTGTTGGATCAGACCACATGGGCCAGCTTTCACTCCCTATGTATATCACTGAGCCTTGGCTGCCTCTGACCCTGTTGCTGATTCACGACTGCTCCTTCCTTGAACCACTTTTGATAGATACTGACCACTGCAGACTGGGAATGCCCCACAAGAGCTGCAGTTTTGGAGATGCTCTGACCCAGTTGTCTAGCCTTTACAATTTGGCCCTTGTCAAACTTGCTTAAGTCCTTATGCATGCCTGTTTTTCCTACCTCTAACACATCAACTCTGAAAACAAACTGTTCACTTGCTGCCTAATATATCCCACCCACTAACAGGTGCCGTGATGAAGAGATATTCAGTGTTATTCACTTTACCTGTCAGTGGTCATAATGTTATAACTGATCGGTGTGTATTGGATAAATTTGAGATAAGTTTGTTCAGCAGCACATCTGTCATATCAAGATGTAATATGACAGATATGGAATTATTGGAAGGAATTGTTTTCTTTAATTTAATTCTAATTCCAGCCTTTGTACTAAGCTAGGGTAAATGTACTATAAACCTATAGCTGTACTGGATGCAAGTGAATGAGATAAAAATAATCTCTTTTTCAACAAATTAAGGGTAAGATGGCAAGTTGGCATATTGCCCAAAATTGTCGTCCTCATAGCTCAGTTTTTTGTGCTCGCTGTTTTTATTTATCTGAGTCTGCTGGGTAAACACTGTATGAGAACGAGCTGAAAATGTTTGATTGTTCTTTAGTAAATGTTCGCAGATGCAGCCTTAAATGAGTTTTCAGTCAGCAAGTCCTGCCGATAAGGCTGTGTTTATCAGTTGAAGGATTTCTGAAGGTTCTAGGCAGTTGAAACATAAAACAGATATGGACCACAATAAAAAAAATTAGCTTTTTTTGTAGATACAGGCAATTAGTCTAGAACACTTGCCGAGTTCATATCAGCAAAAAAAAAGTCAGAATTAAAGCCACAGTCATTCTTTTCACCTACCATCTTTGATTTCAGTAATCCAGTTCCAAGACATTGACTTGTTTTAATGTATGTCTCAGATTCAGTGCTATCCTTCCATTTCAAGCCGATCATTTTTCTTGTACACCCCCAATTCCAAAAAGGTTTGGACGCTGTGCAAAATATAAATAAAAGCATTCAGATATAGAAATTTCAGATATGATTTGCAGCCTTCAGTCACATCCAGTCATTTGCCAAATTTGATATGAAATGCACTGAGGAATGAAATGATTTGTTATTAAGGTTATCTGACTTTTTACAAAACAAACCCCTACATCGTTTAGCTTTTCAATCAACAGTTAGTGCACTTAGAATTGAAACTGCATGACTATTATGTTATTCATAATACACAAATGAGCCCATTAAACAACTAATTTTTACCAGTATACTGAATCATTTACTGTAACACTTTGTAGCAGCTTTAACTGACCAGACTAACATTTGGCTGAACAAGCTTTTCTGTTCTGACTGCTTGTTTTTGTTGTCTGAGTTTACCATTTTGACATTTTTTTCCTCCGTCTTACTTCCTTGTTTTATGCATAACCCCACCCACATAATCTCATACTTGGTTTTGTCTCTGCCCTTCCTCCTTTTTTACTTCCTCTTCTACCCCTTCATTTCTCCTCCTCCTCCTCATCCACTCCTCTTTGCTGCTGTAGCCTCACAGGCTGGGAAAGCTTGCCGACCAGGTAGGGAACCACCATCAACCTTCCCCTCCCAACAACCACCACCACCTCCACTCCACTGTTTGTCAGCGCACCTCTCATCAGGTGGTTTTAGATCTAAGTTCAAAGGACAGCTCTGCTTTAAGTTGTCCTAGGTTTGGCTGGGTCACGTAGAACTTGGTGAATAAAATCAGAATTTCAGGCAGTATCAGTGTAGCTGTAGTCTGTGGATTCCCCCGACGTATATTTTTTAATGGATCAACTTTGACTTGAGTCTTCACCAGATTGCGGTGTTGTGAGAGGAGTTATTCAGATTTCACTAGTAAAATAAAAAGATTTATTTTCCCATTGACTGACTGACGCATCTACAGCTACTGTCGTGAAAAAGAAAGTGTTCATAGAATTCTGTTCCTTCATATGAAAAAGTGCACCCTATGAGTCAGTAGCCTGTAGAGCCACCTTTAGCAGCAATAACTTGAACTAATGGTTTTCTGTATGACTTTATCGGTCTCTCACATCGTCGTGGAGGAATTTTGGCCGTCTCTTCTTTACATCATTGCTTCAGTTCATGGAGGTTTGCAGGGAGTCATTAATGCACAGCTCTCTAAAGGTTCTGCCAGGTTGAGGTCTGGATTTTGACTCGGCCATTGCAATAGCTTGATTCTTTTCTTTTACAGCCATTCTGTTATAGATTTGCAGATGTACTTAGGATCATTGTCCTGTTGCATGATGCAATTTTTTCCAGGCTTTAGTTGTCAGACAGTTGGCCTCACATTTTGACCCTAGAATACTTTGGTATACAAAGGATACAAATCATTACCCCTCTACCACCGTGCCTGACAGTTGGTATGAGGTGCTTGTGCTGATATGCTGTATTTGGTTTACACCAAACATGGCGCTGTGCATTATGGCCAAACATCTCCACTTTGGTCTCGTCTATCCAAAGGACATTGCTCCAGAAACCCTTTGGTTTGTTGTGATGCAACTTTGCCATGTTGTCATGTTCTTTTTAGAGAGAAGCAGCTTTCTCCTGGCAACTCTTCCAAACAAGCCATGCTTGTTTAGGCTTTTTCCAATTCTACTGTGATGAACTTTAACATCTAACATGCTAACTGAGGCCTGTAGAGTCTGACATGTAGCGCTTGGGTTTTTTGCAGTTTCTCTGAACATTCCACAGTCTGACCTTGGGATGAATTTGCTGGGAACTATCTTGAATGTTTTCCACTTGTCAATAATCTTTCTCACTACAGAGTGCTGGACTTCAAAATATTTGGAAATGTTCATGGTCAACTCAGTGACTGCAGGGTGCCTGTGACTGCAAAAGACACTCCACCACCACTGTGCTTGACAGTCGATATGGGGTGTTTGTCCTGTGAAAAACTTCAGTCTTTTTCTTATTTTGCATAAATTAATGCCCACAAACTTCAGTGAGCTGAAGTAACATTGTAAAGAAGAAAATTCCTGCGCAATGATCTGAGAAATGGATTAAGCCATTCAGAAAACTACCTCTTCAAGTTATTGCTGCTAAAGGTGGTTCCACAAGCTATTACACCATGGGGCGTACTTAGTTTTCCATTTTCCACAGCGACTGAGCTAGATTAAAATTATGTCCGTAATAGAATCCCACAGTTACATAATCCAGAAGTTTTTCTTAAGAAAAACATGCCACACATTCAGGAACACCGGCCTCTCAAATATGAATATTTTCCGTTATCACAAACTAAACCTTTTGTGCAATTTTGGAACATAGGAGCAAACTGAATACTAATTTGGGTTTAATGGAATAATGATATTATTAACTTAAAAGCAGCTGGACATTTGGTAAATTCATTATCGTGCTAATTGGCTGCAGCTTTGCATCACTTGTATGGTGGAATAATGCCATCTTTTATTTTTTTTCTGTGTGGTAATTACTTGATAAAACACATGAACAAAGATAGGACTGGATAGATTTTAGTACAGTTTTGTCCATTATGTACTGGACCTGATGCTTTTAGTGCCCCTCGTGGTCCTGACCTCTTTACCCAGTTTGTAGTTCAGGAGCTGTGGATATGGTTTGAGTGGAATATTGAAATGAAAATACAAAATGTGGGAAAACTCCGGAACCAGTGACTGCTCACTAATGGAAATTGAGAGCCAGTCACATGCAGAAAATATTGCCTGGGTAGCCTCTGATTTTACATAACCCAGCCCTGAATAGGATGAATTTGGTGTTCTAGTTTCAAGCTTTTGCTTTTTGTGCCTTTTGTTGTCAATAAGCTCATTAACCACAGCGGCTCAGTTGCTAATTCCGAACAATCACCGATACGTGGCAATGCAGGGATACATTGCATATGCCTATTTGTAGTGTGACTGCACACTTATTAGTCATTCCAGCAGCAAAAGATATTTCCTCTGCTTGTTCCAAATAAATCTCGCTTTGCCAATAAATCATCATCTTCTAGCTGTGATAATAAGCCAGTATGACACTGATGCAGCCTGTAATCACTACCTCTCATAGATCGTTTTTGCATTTTTGCATTTTGGGTGTGTGGGCTTACGACTCCCAGCATGCTGCTGTGTGTCAGGTGGTGGGCTCTGTGGACAGTTTCCCTCTGCAGAGGTTTTTATCCCAGATTGATAAAGGGATGGTGGAGGAAGAGAGAGGTCGGAGTCTTAATGTCTTTCTTTCTTTCTTAATTTTTCTACAAAAATTTCATTCTCACTGTCGTCCAGGAATACAGCAGTCAACACAAAGAGATTTAGCTGATATGTATAAGAAACTGTATGTATGTATGTAGACAAAATCTGGTTTGTAACTTTTATATATTTTATAGAGACTGCTCACAAAATTAAGGGAACACTTGATCATCATAGCTTAACAGTAATTGAGTTAAAGATAACACTTGTGCACACGTGACAGATGTGAAAGTGTATTGAGATGCTGTGACGTCAGTGACATGCACCTTGGTTTATGCTTCCTAACTGGACAGACTGATGTCCCTGAAGTTTAACTGACTTTTTGTTGTACAGAGATTTTTGAGTGTTTAATTTTTTCAAGCGGTGTATATTAAATTTATCCAGAGTAGCTGATCTACCTACACGTACAAAGATATGATCAATCAGCTACTAATCACTTCCCCCTTTTCTTCTTTCCTCTTTACAGTCATTTGTTACTTTTTTGTTTGCATGTCAATCAAGTTGAATTGAGTTGGTATTTTTCCTTCAAAAATCATCCTGATGCTGTTGCCCCCACATTGTTCGCTCCACCATGTTGTAAATGTTGTAGAGGTTCGGGTTCATACCTCCCACCCCACTCCCCCTCCTATGGAGGGAAAGCTTTTGTTTATGGCCACGAATGCACAAGCAGTAGCATCCACTGCATCCTGGTAGGAGTAGAAGTAGTTGTAGCGGTTTTTGTCTTGCAGTCCTGACACAGTATTCGTTGTATAAAAGGGTATTTTGTGACTCTGTAGTTAAACTCTGTCTTGCTGATGTTTCTCAGGGCACCTCAGGACCCGACCCCACGACTGTGTATGTTGATATGAGGGCGCTACGACACGACAGGTGAGTTACAAGTCTTTCCATTTCCTCTGAACTGCAAATTAAGCTTAATAGGTTTGAGCTGGTACAAAACCTACCAATAGATGCCGTACAAGATCCCTGCTCATATGTTATGGCTTTACTTTTTGTTATCCTGTCCTGTTATCCTGGATCTTGACATGCAACATGTTGATCTTGATGCCTTTTTGTACCAAGCAGATTTACTTTTCCAAGTGGAGCTCGATAAGCTCCTCTTGTTGCATAGTTTCTGACAAAATGTGTTGTTAAATAATGCAAGGTTATTGGACCTGACAGAGTTTGGGAACAGAAAAAAAGACATGGGAAAAAGAAGAAAGGGAAAAAAACAAAAAAAAACTCACAAAAAGATATATAACACAGACCAAATATTAAAAGACAAACAGTTAAAAGGGAAACACACACTATTGCAGCATGTGTACAATGACAACAAATAGCTTATGTGAATGTTAGTGTAAGTGTAGTTGTATGTGAGAGCTGGCATGTGTCTGCCTGTCACAGAATGTAGCTGATAAAAATAATGTGGGTAGGAAGCTGCAACCTCACCACACAGACCTCAGCAGGAGGCGACCCAGACCACCAGAGAACCCCAAAGCTTCCATAGAACATTAAAGACCCAGGGCTGCAGGTCCCTAGGACAACCACATGCCTGTCCCAAGAGAGGAGGAAGAGCCCCAGCGGTCGGGGGGGTGAGAACCCTGGAGAGTCAAAGCCGCGGCCAACCAGCCCAGCCAGAAGCCAGCTACCCCAAGCATGAGCAAAGCTCAGGCTGAGCAAGCCCAAGACCCACCTTGACCCCCAGCAGTGGACCCACCCTCAAATAGGGAGACCCAGGCCCCACCAGGGAGCAGCCAACCAACCCAACTATGCATCCCAGGAACAGCCACATGGCCAATGCCCCAGGAAGGGCAATGCGAGTAGCAGGGAAAGACCCCTCCCTAGTGGGGAGGTCCCAAATAAGAGAGGAGAACATGAACCCAGATCCAGTCACCCCATGAACCTGAGCAGCAGTGGTAAATGCAGGTGTAAGCCTAGATTCTGCCCAGCCCAACATTTGCACAAAACAAATACACGTTGCTCCCCAAGACACAGAGATGCACACAGTGGCACCATCAAGGAGGTGATGCCACAGTGTACCTAATGCACAATTCTGAGCAATCCGTTTGACTTCTTATGTAACACCAACACTGGGATAAAATTTTCAAAACTGAACAAAAATAGAGACTGTGCTGCAACCCGCACCAGTTCAGGGATTTATGGTCCTTGTAATTTGTAAACCTGCTGAATTGCAAAAAACATCTTAACATTTAGTAACTAATGGTAATGCCCCCTGAACAGCTCAAAAAGTCTGCAAAAAATTAAGGTATTTCTGGAATGGTGACTCATCCAGCTGGGAAGACTGTTGCTAATTGTATAGGAAAAAAATGAGTAGAAACGCACCAACTGACCAGTTTGTCTTTCACAAATGAAATGACATCTGTTTACTATGTGCAATGATAAATAATCTGGCCATAAAAATAAAAAGAATAATAATAAACAAATACCTGATTTATATTTGTTGGATTTTTCCTTCATGGTTGGCTTATTGTGAACAGTATGGTTATGCCAGGTAACTGTAGTTTAACAATATTGATTGAGCCCCAGCTAAAAAAGAGGTAATGGAGAGTATGGACATTTTCCACATGCATAGAATGGATCGGACAGCGACAACATGCTCTTAATAAGCACGTAAGACTATAGCAGCACACCACTGAAAACATTTCAACGCTCCCACTGTAAAACACTGCCCCTGGTGGTAAGAGTTTTTGTAACATTTTGCAGATAACAATTACAAAAAGTACCTTTAAGCATTCCCATCTGTTTACTGGGAGTTACCAGGATGGGCAAGATTAGAAATGAGTACATCAGAGGGACAGCTCAGGTTGAGCGGTTTGGAGACAAAGTCAGAGAGGCAAGGCTGAGATGGTTTGGACATGTTTAGAGAAGGGATAGGGGATAAAATGGGCAATAGATGGTAAAGATGGAGCTGCCAGGCAGGAGGAAAAGAGGAAGACCACAGACGGTTGGTGTGAGAGCAGAGGATGCAAGGGTAAGATGGAGGCAGGTGATCCTCGGTGGTAACTCCTTAAAGGAGCAGCCAAAAGAAGATGAAGAAGCATTTAAAAAAAAAAGTGTATGTGTGTGTGTGTGTGTGTGTGTGTATATGTATATATATATATATGAAAACTTAAGCAGGCTTTTTAAAAGTGGACCTCATGTATTACACCAAAAATCTACCTGTGAAATTTACACATAGCATTTAGAAAACAAATAACAACAGCCTTGTGCGTTTTTGTATTTTATTTGTAAGAATTTTTTTCTCCCACATTGAGTTTGTTTTCCATCTGCTCCACACAGACATATAAATATATTCTGTTCCTATAAATCCTGTTTCTGGTCCTGTGGGATTTCAGCCCTGTTGTAACCCTCTGCTGGACAGAAGTTTCTGAATGTGAAGAAGCTGGATGTTTGTGAATGAGAGAATACAGCTCAGCATGCGCTCACTGAATAAATAAAGTTCTCAGCAGAGATTCTTATTGTAATGTGAGGCTTATTCTCTGGAGCTAAGAAGCATTGCTGCAGGCTGATGGTAAAAAGTATGAGTATAATGAGAGGCTGAAAGTTTCACTGAGGCAATATGACATTTTCAGTCATGTCAGCTTGACATCCCGACTGTCACCCTCACAGCCTCTCCACAGTCTGAGAGGGGTGAACTTTAAAACCTATCAAACCTCGTCTGAGTCACATTTCCTGCTGGGTAAAACCCCCAACAACCACTTCAGAATTTGTTTTCCTGGAGAAGACAGCTCTGACTTAATGAACCAGCCTGCAGTTTGAAAATCGCCATGAGGGTTCAACATTAGTGTCACATTTCAGCGGTGAGACAGTCAGGTTAAAGCCGACAGAGATGGACAACAACTCCACGATAACAAGCAAGACTAAGATTTATTTAAATATCTCCTGACAAGGAGGTCCTGTGGGATTAGAGGAACAACACTGCAACCACCTCAGCTCAGTTAGAAACCACCCTGAACTGAAAAACGTAAATTTTAAACTTGTCAAGAGCTTGTTACCAATCCCAAAAGTTTCCCAGACACAGATTCTAGTTCCCTGATCCAGGCCATCATTATGGAACTCGTTTGTGTCTGGTGAGTTTCATCCAGAAAAGTCCCAGCACATGAAACAGCAGGGCTGTTAAATCCTGTATAAATATAACTGTCAGTGTGCTTGATTACATGTAATTACAATTGACTTAAGCCAGCCTACATGTTTTGCAATCTGACAAACCACTTGTGCCAGTTTATTTTTATTTTCAGTGGTCATAATGATTGCTTTTTTCGTAACAATTAGGTTTCTGTCATCTTAAATACATTTTTGCAAAATGAATGTTAAGCAAAGGTCCTTGAAAGTGAGGTATGGTTCAAAAATTCAATGGTTTGTGCCCAGAAACCTCCTGTTATACTGTTCTTCAGTCAGACCCATGACTCGACAGGTTTGAGACAGTGCACATTAAGCATTTGGACCTGTTGTGTCCATGTGCCGGATTTCATGATGCAGGCAGATTTTCATCAGCAGAAATGACACATGTATATTAAAAATGATAAAAAAAAATGTAAAAACTTGAAACAAACCTTTGCGTTCATATTTACCATATATTTATCTAAGGTTGAATAAATATGTTTAAATAGGTGCACTTTCAATTAATTTTTTGTAATAAACAAACAAACAACTTTATTGATCCCCTAGGTGGGTAATTTCAAATCAAATCAAATCACCGACACTCCTACAGATCAAATACACACACGCACACACACACCCCATGCAGCATGCAGCCAGGGAGGTCAGTGAATGAGGCTGCCATTTTGCAGGCGCCAATGAGCATTGTTGGGGGGGCGGGGGTTTGGTGCCTTGCTCAGGGGCACCTTGTCAATGCTCAGGGGGTGAGCCGGGATCTCTCTGGCCTCTGGTCCACCTCCACACATATCCAGGGTGAGATCTTGAACTGGCTGGTCTTGGATGGCCACCAGGTTTTGAACCGGCAGCCTTCAGCAACCCTCCGGCTCCCAAGTGAGTCCTCTGGCGCACTGAGCCATTGCTGCCCCCCCCCCGCCAGCTGCAGTATTTTCTTGCTGAAATATACAAGGCCTTACCTGAAAAGGACATCATCTGGAAGGGAGCATATGCTGCTCCAAAAATTGGACATACCTTTCAGCATTGATGGTGCCTTTCCATATGTGCATTAGTAGACAATGATGCACCCCCATCCGCCATCCATCACAGATGCTTTTGAACTGAGCACTGATGACAAGCTGGATGTTCCCTCTCATCTTCAGTCCAGAGGATGCAGCGTCGATGATTTCCAAAAAGAATTTCAAATTTCGATTTGTCTGACAACAGAACAGTTTTCCCACTTTCGATCATGTTCACATATGGCTTCTTCTTTGTGTGACAGAGCTTTTACCTGCCTTTGTGGATGGCACAGCAAATTTTGTTTAGAGACAATGATACCTGGTTCCTGAGCCCATGCAATGATTTCATGACAGAATCATGCCTGTTTGCAATGCATTGTCCCCTGAGGTTTTTGCCTGTGTGTCAGACAGAAATGTCTCCAAATTCCTGCAATCTTTTGATAATATTATGTACTCAATATATTTTTTTACAGTTTACATTGAGAAACATTATTCTGAAATTGCTCCACAATTTGGAGATGGTTTCTCACAGATTGATGATCATCTTTACTTCTGAGAGTCTCTGCCTCTCTAAGTTGCTCTCTTTATACCCAGTCACATTACTGGCCTGTTGCCAGTTAACTTTATTAGTTGCCACATGTTCCTCCAGATGTTTCTTTTTAGTACTACTTATTTTTCCAGCCTTTTGTTGCCCTTGTCCTAATTTTTCCGAGACATCTTGCTGCCATCAAATTCAAGATGAACTAGTATTTTTCATGAAATTGTAAACTGTTTCACTTTGCACATTTGATAAGTTTTCTATGCCCTTTTGTGAGTAAAATGTGGGTTTATGAGATTTGCAAATCATTGTTTTTATTGATATTTTACGCATCAACACAAACTTTTTTTGAAATTGGGGTTGTATATTGTGAGGTAAGCCTGTCCTGCATTTTGAGGGTGTAACATGAAGATCTTGTTTTAGGTAGTAAACCCTAGTACTGCAGGACCTCAATATATCGATGTCCCAGATAAGTTTCATGTACTGCTGGTCATCTGTATATTGATCACTTCCGGTGTTTCCATTCATTGCCGGTCGTCTAGGTGCTCGTATAGCTGGCAGTACTAGGGTTAAGTGCGATGTTAGAGGGGTCTTAAGAGATGGAGATGCTGTTTGTGTTTCCTTTGGACAGGGTGATTTCACTAGCTCAGCAATAATAAAGGCAAACGGCTAAAGAGCAGTTACTGATGTTTAAGGGACGACTTTGGCTTTTTGTCACCTTCTTGCTAGAAGTTTTGGAGAGATGTCATAACATATTTTCCGCAAACTCTGCTACACTTTGTGGTGTGTATTTGGTTTGTTTCAGACATCAACAAGCCACCTGGCAACTTCCACCTTCCTCCATACACAAACACACACCTTTGCTTGTTGCCATAACAAATACAGCGCAGGTGACACCTCAGGAAGTGTGATTTTGGACAGGGTGGAGGTTCAACATGGCATTTATGCATCCATGTTGAGTGTGTTTGCACAACTGATACCAAATAAGTATATCATAATAATATTTTATTGTGTTAATTTGCTGCATACACACACTGCATACTACAGTAAAGTTTTAAAGTCACAGAGATCATTTGGCTTGCATGCAGCAACCAATAATAGAAAAATAATTGTATGTAGATGCACCCTTTGGGGTGGGGGGATATAAGAGAAACCAGAGTACAGATGGTAACAGTTCAGTCAGGTTACTTTAAACGAATGCGTGTGCTGACACTGTCAGGGAGGTTTTTCTGTACTGAAGACGCACGCTGAACAGTTGCAATAATCACATTCTTATGCAGGTTTATTGTGTCTAGTGTTACTGTAGGACAGGTGTGT
The DNA here is from genome assembly GCA_015106775.1 of Etroplus canarensis. Taxonomy (NCBI): domain Eukaryota; kingdom Metazoa; phylum Chordata; class Actinopteri; order Cichliformes; family Cichlidae; genus Etroplus; species Etroplus canarensis. Next base: position 32,422 of record VUQH01027816.1, read on the forward strand.
ATTGTGTATATTGAAGGTATGTTTTTCGTTCAGACTTTGACCGCTGGCCTTTGTTTCTCTTCACAGGGCTGAAAAAACCGAGGTCTTGAGTGATGACCTCCTGCAGGTAAATATTATCTCTTTCATTTCTCATAGGATTCATCTTGAAAACGTCATTTGGCTATCTTATGGGGAAAACGAGTCAAACGCCTCACCAGGAGCAACAAAAAAACATATTAATTAAAAAAAAAAGGTCCCTGATAAGTAAATTATTTATGCACAAAATGTGCATGATAGGAGGAGGATAAATGGAATGTAATATCACTCAGTGTCTTGGTGTGTGAGATGAATGGTTACCATCTAGCTTTTTTTTTTAATTAAAAAAGGTTTTTGATCACAAATCCAGTGAATTTTTGTGAGTGATGTTTCATAGTCATTCAGTAGTCAGAGGCAATAATTTATATTTTAGCAAAGTAGCATCCTTACCAGCCACTGTAAATACTACTCCTTGATTCAGAGGTTTTAACACATCCTCAGAATTTATGAAGTTGGTGGCAGGTATAAAAAGTGTGGATAAGTCCCTGTTTCCTTTCCTTTCATGCCTCTAGCATGCCTAATATTAATAAGAAATCATATTCTCTTTACTTGATGTTTATGTATATCTGTTCACAGTATTCTGGGATTATATGGACATGCAATTTCTGGGGTGTACAGATAAATCGTACAATCAATCAAACAGTACGCATTGCATAATGAACAATAAATCTAGGTCATTCTTTAAAGATGTAAAAGCTTAGTGAGGTTGAAGTGTAATCATATGAACTGTTATTTTTTTAAAGTTAGATTATCAGTGTTTCTGTCTGTCCCTGTATTTTAGTGTTGAATTCATACAGTTTCTTAACATGATTTCTCACTGATTTTGGAAATATCAATTTGTAGAAAAGTAAGTTATTTGGTTAATGTAACTTAAAGGTCAGAGATTGCATTTTTATACAGTTATTAAATCAATCAACAGAATGTTAACTGCCAAATATTTCTGATAATCTGTTTTCAGTTTGCCCCAGTATCTCAAATATCTCAGTATGGTTATCACCTGAAAGTATTTGAAACGGTGCAACTTCCAAAACACTTTTACACAGACTATATGGACAAAAGTATTGGGTCACCTATACATTACACCTACAGGAGCTTTAATGACATCCCATTCTAAATCCACAGGCATTAATGCGGAGCTGGTCCCCCCCCCCCTTTGCAGCTATAACAGCGTTTTTTTGCCCAATCATCCAGAAGAACATTTATGAGATCAATCTGATACTCATACTGGACTAGAGGGCCTGGGTTACAGTCTCTGTTCTAGTTCATCTCAAATTGATGGGGTTGAGGTCAGGGCTCTTTGTGGACTAGTCAAGGTCTTCTACACCAAGCTCATCCAACCAACCATGTATGGACCTTGTTTTGTGCATTGGGGCACAGTCATGCTAAACGATAAAAGGACCTTCCTCAAACTGTTCCTACAAAGTTGGAAGTATAGAACTGTCCAAAATGTCTTTGTATGTAAGCTGAAGCATTAAGATTTACATTAACTGGAAATAAGGGGCCGAGGACAACCCAGTGCAGCTGCTCAGCTATGGAAATCCATGCCATGAAGCTCCCTGTGCACAGTCTGTGGGGATGTTAGCGCCAGAGGACTGAATGAAACACTAGGATTCAATGATTATGGGGGGGTGGCTCAATAATTTTGGTCATAAAGTGTATGTTTAGGTCATTTGCCAGTGACTTGGTAGACATGGAATGGTCAATGACATTGAATGGTCAATGGCGATTCAATACCAAATATGTCCTCATTCTTCTTGTTCTTTTAGCTGCATCTGTTGTTGTTCCTTTGTTCTGTTTGCGGTACTTACCACACTCTCTGCATCACTGCTGAGAATAGGGCCATCTCGCACATACACGTTGTACTCGTAACTATCAAGGTACCCGCGCAGGTAATCAAGAGAACAAGAGCACTTCCAAGGATTGGCTGAGAGGAAGAGGTACGGCACCTCCTCCTTTTGGCTAAACCAATTATCGGGCATCAGACCGATCTGAAATGGAAACTTTTACACTTAGACACCAACAAACATCAGCAGGTTGCGTTCAAAATGTTTGACTTTGGGTGTTTCTCACCTTGTTGTACTCCAGGAAGAGGGTTTCTATGGCTGGGAGGGGGTGAAGCATGAGATCGGGAAGTACCTTGATACGATTGGCTGACAGGTCCAGGATCTACAGGATTGCACACAAACAAGAAAGAATAAAGGGTCCTGGAAATTTATGAAATACTCACAAAATCAGGAGATTCATGCTCCTGATCATGAATCTCTTCATTAACATGAACAGCCCTTTTGATCAGACTGGAGTGTTTGCCAAAAGAATTGCATTAATTGTTTAGGAATTACAGTCACTTTTATACACAGTCCCCCATTTTCAGAGGCTTGTTTTAAACAAGGATTGCTTTTATTGCTGTCAATGACTACCTGAAGTCTAGAACAGAACCCATGGACATCACCAAATGCTGTTTCCTCCCTTGAGATGCTCTACCAGGCATTTACTGCAGCCGCCTTCAGTTGCTGCTTGTTTGTGGGTCTCTCTGCCTTCAGTTTTGCCTTCAGTAATTGAAAAGATGCTCTGCTGAGTTGGGATTAGGTGACCGATGTGGCCATTAAAGAACATCCCATTTCACTTATTTGAGAAACTCTTGGGTTTCTTTTACAGTTTGCTTCGGCTCATTTTCCATTCATACTGTGAAGCATTGTCCAGTCAGTTTTGCAGTGTTTTGCTTTATCAGAGCAGAGAGTATAGCCCTGTACAATAAATCCTGCTACTTCTGTCAGCAGTCACATCATCAGTAAACACTAGTAACCTGGATCCACTGGTAGCTAGACATGCCCATGCCATAACACTGCCTCCACCATGTTTGACAGATGATGTGATATGCTTTGGATCATGAGCTGTTCCTTTCCTTCGCCATACTTTTCTCTTTCCATCATTCTGGTAGTTTATCTTGATTTCACCTGTCCAAAAATGTTTTTCCCATAACAGCTCAGGCTCTGATGTTTCCTGGTAAAGTCTAATCTGTTCTCCCTGCTCTTGAGTTTAACGAGTCATTTGCACCCTGATGTAAACCTTCAGCGTTTACAATCATGATACACCTACCCTACCTCCTTGAGAGTGTTTTTGACTTGGCTGGATGCAGTGAAGAATTTTTCTTAACAGAGGAAAGAATTCTCCGATTATCCGTGTTAGCTGCTGTCCCTGTTCTTACAGGTCTTTTAGTGTTTCTAAGCTGGTTAGTGCATTCCTTCTTTTGAAGAATGTTCCAGAATGTTGTTTTGGCCACTCCTACATTTTTTGCTCTCTCTCTAATAGGTTTACTTTGGTTTTTCAGTCTAATAATGACCTCCTTCACCTGCAACCACATCCCTTTGGACCGCCTATTGAGAGTTTCAGTGAACATCTAAAAAATGCAAATTCAACCCTTGGAATCTCCTGAAATGATCGATTCGTGCCATATCAAACAGATTTCTTCTTGACTTGCTACCACACTATCTCCATGTGTGCATCCCAACACCCAAAGATGCAATAGTGACAATCCTTATTTCCAAACATTACCTTAGAGATTAGTATCGGGGTATCTGTCCATACCAGCTTCAAAATAGCTTAATATAGAGTCATGCTGCTGCTGCAGTAAGCATTGATAATTCCTACCATACGACCTGAAACCAACCTTTAAAACTGTGCATAAACTGTATTCATGTATTCATCTTCCTATCCAGGCTTTTCAGCTTCTCGATGAGTTAACATTACCATTTGTGCACCAATATGATCCCTTTGCAGCATTTAGCAAAACTTTTCAACACCCTAACTTTGCAGCATCCAGTCAAGTGATGAACATTGTTCCTGTACTCTACTCCTCATGACTTTGTAAAACGTCTTTCTGACAAACACGCTTGCTGACCTCCAGCTTGCTGAGTCCAGAGAAGGTGTGGTCACTCAGAGATTGGATGGAGTTGTTCTCCAGGTGGAGTTCCATCAGAGAGGGACAGGCGGAGAAGGAGCCATCAGAGAGGGAGGTCAGACGGTTCGATCCCAGCCGGAGGACACCGAGGCTGGGGAGGATTGGAGTAGAGCTGGGGGTCACCTCTGGAACCTGGAGAATAAAACCTTATGTCAGTTTGCACTTGTAACAGGCACTGTGTAGCTTTAACTTCATTTGTGCATAATTCATTATTATTTTGTGACCACTGTGCAGCCGGAACCTTGTTGCCTGACAGGTCAATCTCATAGATCTCTGGGAAGATCTGGAAGGAAGACCAGGACAGACTGGAGAACAGGTTGTTGGGAAACACGAGGACCTGAAGAGAGAGAGAAG
>VUQH01027816.1:36828-57681 GCA_015106775.1 Etroplus canarensis
GCATGGAAACATTCAGAGATACAGTGGCTCCCTATAGGCTGTTATCAGTCTTAAACAGGAAATTTGTGTCTCCGCTGTGGTCTCCTCCTGTCAGTCAGACACTGATCCATTCACGTTTTTAACCTTGCTTTTAAATACTTATAAAACATTTTCTTATTTCTTCTAATAAAGTTTCCTGAGCTGTGTGGTTACAGTAAAGCCGCATGGAGATATTGGCTGAAAGTTGCACCGTCTGATCCTGGCAGTATAATGTTAGCTGCTGTCGTCACAGTGGAAACTCTGCACATCACAGATAACAGTTCTTTGTTCAAAGAAATCCAACACTGTCGGTTTATCAGCACCAAGAGAGCTATTAAAAAAGTAAAAAGCAAGATGACTATTTCCTCACATGCATGAGATGGTTTCTTGTAATTATGATAGTCACATCAAGCCTGGGGGGCTTCTTATGATGTGCTGGGCATTTCTTCTCCATCCACCTCTTTTCACTCCCCATGCATTTATTTGTTACTGCTGCATGTCATTAAATGTTGTCTTCTCTCTCCCATAGTCTGTCTCTCTCTCTCTCTGCTCTCCTTTCTGTCTTCTCTGTCCCCTCACCCCTAACCGGTTGAGGCAGATGGCTGCCCCTCCCTGAGCCTGGTTCTGCCGGAGGTTTCTTCCTGTTAAAAGGGAGTTCTTCTTTCCCACAGTCGCCAAGTGCTTGGTCACAGGGGATCATCGGATTGTTGGGGTTTTCTCTTTGGCACTGTAGTATCTTTACCCTACAGTGTGAAGCGCCTTGAGGCGACTTTTGTTGTGAATTGGCGCTGTATAAATAAAATTGAATTGAATTGAATTAAATCAAGCAGGCCCACAGTTCTTTAGAGTTCATATTGTACGGTCTGCAATGCTCGCAAGTATTCTGAAAGTCACCTCCCTCTGCACATATCCACCAGCACTTCCAATTACTTTATACAGAATCAGTTCACAAAAAGACCTGCTCAGCTGGCTTATACTGAACTGACCATATTGTGCATCTGCATCATTCATTTGCATTTGTACCATTTTCTACTCACTGATTATTAACATATTATCATCACTATAGTACTAATGTAGTAGTAGCTGTCACAATACAGTTCTCCACAGGAATGAGGCAATCTGAGCTCTTTCTTTTTAAAATTTCTGCCATTAAAAAAAAAAAAAAATCAAACCAGTTGCAACAGAAGATCAGCTTGAAGGGTTTTTGTTTCTTGTGATAAACTTACTCACATTATGTGTTTGTTGCTCATAGATAACAATACTGGGAAAAAAATATCGTTTTAATTTTTTTAGTTGGTTTAAAATTCATGACATGACCCAGATGTGCTTACATTTTCTTTGCTGATGTCTTCACCTGCTTGTTCAGAATGAGCAGAATGAGACATAAGGTGCTGGAAAGGGGTCCTAGGGTCTCAGGAGGTCAAAAGGCCATGAATACATTAAATAGATAATAAAATATATAATATCTGGTGTTAAAAAAAACTTTAAAAACTGACTTCTTGCTTTAGACTTCACCTCAGTGTTGATCTGCATTTGAGCAGCTGTGGTCGGTTTGTGGCTTTACCTTTGTCGTGTGTTCGATTCCCACCGGGAGGTCGCTGAAGCCGGCTCCTGGGCAGTTCACCCTTTGCCGGTGGTCCTTGTCCCGATCACTGTGGCAACCAGGCACGGCCGCTCCCACAGAAACGCAGGACAGGAGGAGGAGGAAGAGCCGCATCCTCAGAGGCAGCGGAGCGATGAAGAAAGTGAAGGAGGAGACGCTCTGGGTGGCAGGAAGCGTCTTCTTCGCGTGTGCTCGTGTGGTTTGGCAGAGAGCTGCTGCGGCAGAAACTCTTCAGCTGACAGTCTGTTTCACTCTTGAGTTTCACAGCGAGCGCTTCTTATTTCGGGTTCTCACCAGCTTCCTCTGCGTGCGTTTAGGTTATTTTCACTTGAATGTTCAAACTTCCTGCTGTCGACCACAGAGTCGGCAATGATGTTCAGAAACACTGATAGCAGACACTTGGGTGACTGCGGTAAGTCTGCTGGGTCGAGATAAGAACCAAAGAACCTAAGATTATCCTTTGTTGGTCCCACAGCAAGGAAATTTCAAGTGTTACAGCAGCAAAACATTATTATTATAGAAAATGTAATAATGTAACACGTAGAAAAATCTGAATGTTCGGTCATTTCATGGTTTTTGTACATTCTTTGCATCTATTTACAAAAGATGCAATTTCACAGAAACTAATGTTGGTCAGGTCTATGAAGTCCACCCTTACTGCTTCTATGGGAATTAAGCGGTAAGCAGCAGCCAGGTGCTGCTAATCGAATGCACTGATTATAACTGATCATTAAAAAGCGTGCGCACCTCTATAAAAGCTGAAGTTTTTTGGCAGTTTGCTGCTCTGGAGCATTCAGGTTAATGCTAATGCTACAATCTTCCCAGGAGTGAATGTCCCAGCAAATTCACCCCGAAGTAAGACTGCAAAAAACCCAAACCCTACAGCTTGTATATAAAATGCCTATTTAATTGAGCATCTGTCTTCTGTCACAAAACACCCCTGACACTTGTCTCCACCCACTCCACCCTGCCTGCACTCTCTTCTTCACCTCTCTTATGCTCTGTCTATTGCTTTGGATGGTTGATCCCATTTTATTCGTATTTAAACTCATCCACTTTCACCACCTCTACTCCTTGCATCTTCACCATTCCATCTGCCTCCCTCTCATTCAAACACATAAAAGCTGAAATAACCTTTTTTGTGATAGTAAAGGGGACTACATGGTTGTACAAAACATCACATAAGATCATAAGATCATAAAATCAAACTTTAGCTTCTTTCATGCTTACTCTGTCTACTTAGAGCATTTATATGATGTACAGTATCCTTCGCATGATCAATGCCAGACTTTTAACCTGCACCAATGTGTTTGTATTTTAATATTTCAGATACTTCTTAGCATCAGGAATGTGTCCGACTCTTTGCCCCACATTCATTTTTTGTCAGACTCTGGTCACCCTATTATAGAAAGGCTTTAATAAAGAGGAATGTTTGCCTTCATTTTCCTGCATGGGAGTTTCACAGTTTCACAAATACATTTTCTAGTTTAAGACTGCTCTGAATTTTGCTAAAGCAAGTTGGAGAGTTTAACACTGTATTTTAATCAAGTCAAGCTAATTTAGAACTGAGCAGCAATTCTTCAAATGAACACCTGAGGCTTCAAAGCAAATCAAACCCTCAGTTACAATAGACTCCCATTAAAATAGCCAACTTTAGAGTATAAAAAAACATGTCAAAAGCCTTTTTTGTCTCTGTTGCTAATTTCCTCCTTCATGACAACTGCAGTTTTATAAGGCAGGTGGTCAATCAACCACTTTCATCATAACTGAAAGGTCAGCAGTTGAATTGACAATTAAGCCCTGCAATAGATTGGCAGCCTGTCCAGGGCATACCCCACGTTTTACCCTATGACAGGTGAGCTGGGAAAGGATCCAGCCCCATGACCCTGAATTGGATAAGAAAAAGAAAATGCATGAATGATGAAGAGTTTATTCCCTTGAATTCCCTTAGATAATTATGAGGATGTTAGCATACTAATGTCAGTATTTTTCTCAAAGCACCACTGTGCCTCAATACTGCCTTGTAGCATCTTTGCTCACTCTCTGGTTCATTAAGTCTGATTGCTCTAGAATTTTGAATAAAAGAGCATGTGAATGGTGCTACAAAAGTCTGTGATGATTCTTCTATAAACTGTGCTGCCAGAATATTATGATTGTGTAATTGTATGGTCTTGCCAGAAATGCATTCTGTGCACTTCACCTTTGATCTGGCCCTAATGACTTTTTCCTTACAATTTCCTCCAACAGGATCATAATTTGAAGCACTAGTATCTCCAGTGTCTGCTACAAATGCTACAGGGTGCACTGAGCTGCTGTAGGAATACATCATGCAAATATATGCCAATGGAACCACGCACTGATTACAGCAGTATTTGTTTCATGGAACAAAGTCCACATTCTCAAAAACGCCACAGTGGATGAAATTGTGAATACATCATGAAACTGATCTGTGCATGTCAATGAAGTAAACATATTCACTGATTCTGTGCTGGTTTGAAAAGAACTTCCTTCCTGCGTTTCTGTGTACATTTGACTTCTATTGGCGGGTGTGAATCACTGGTGCACAACAACAGTCATTGCCTAGTCATAGCCCTGCAAAGTAATTTCTGTCTACACCAGGCTTTAATGGTTTGGCCTTGGGCTTGTCAGAACCATTGGGCATACAAGTTTGATGTGATAATTCCCAGGCAGTGAACTTGAAGCCCTGTGTATGGCCCCTGTCTCTGCATCACTGCATCTCCCTCTCCACAGTCTATTAGCTGGACTCACTTGGGAGCACATTGTGCTTGTGTACGTAGCTGTCAGGTTTTGTGTCTGTGCTTGTGTGCATCTGTGCATATTGGAAAGTTAGTAATGGTGAATAAAAGATTAGCAGTCCGTGTGTGTGTGTGTGTGTGTGTGTGTGTGTGGCTGGAGTAAATATGAAGCAATGCAATACTGTACTGCATTAAGATCATGGGTTAATATCAACTCAGGGCTTAAGTGTAATACTGTGGTAAGGCAGAGTTACAGCCACACCTGTGGGAGATGTTTAAGAAGAGAACAGCTGAAACTTGGGCACCTTTTTGAAATGTGACTCTGCAGCTGAAAAGGGGGTGGGGATGGTAAACCATTTTTCCTTTTGACAGTGTATTCCCGGCTGGATTTAAATGGGCTCCTTTGGTATTCATTGGCCGACTGGAACTTTGGGTCAAACAACATAATGCCAGTGGTAATGCCTTGTGTCAGGAGAGCACTACACAGGTTCAGAGCTGTGAAACAATCAAAGCTGCACAACACACTAAAGTAGTTATTTGCAATTGTAATTTATATGTTTTTAGCATACCATATGGTAAAGACTAAGGTAAAATAATATACAGTATACTGCATTTAGGTGTCATTTCACCTTTAATTTGAGTAGACCGAGAAGCTCATCTTTTCATGACCAGAAAATTATTTCCACAGCAAACAAACAGTCTGGAGACTGTATAAAACACAACCTGCACAAAGTGAAAACTTTATAATTAACTTTAAACAAATGAGTACATCTTAAATTTTAAATATCTAGAAAGGATTTTGAAGGTTGTGGAATCAAAATTCATAGCTGCTTAGTATTCACACTATTTCATTCCAGCGATATTGCTATACACTGTAGCCCTGAGCAAATGGCCATCTGTTGGAGAAAAAACTTCATCCAGCAGCACTCATGTTGTTGAGACATCAGAGTCTTCATTCTCTGACAGTGCTGGTGTGTTGAGCGAGGCAGGCAGTTGGTTATTAGGAGAAATTCTAGCCACGGGAAATCACTGAGTTAAAGTTGAAGGCAGCAGAGATGTTGATTTGTTATTCAGCTCGGGATGAAGACAGTGATACAGATCTGGATCCATCCTAAGGAATGTGTAATACTGACACGTTCATACAGTATGCAGACTTGCATGCAGTGACAGGTTTGCCAAATCCAGCTCATGCCACTAAAGACAAACAATAGTTACACAATGTCAGTCTGGCAGAACAGGAATTATGAGTTCTATAGACACAATAGAAACAGATTGCAGAGTATTAGCAAAGACTGTATAATATCTATTATTTTACTGCAGAGTTCAAATGATGCTACAAGTTTCTCTATTTTCCTGTTCTAATCAGATTAAAATTTGTTGGTAGCAGACAAGGAGAGCTGTTTAAGTTTTTACATTACTTTGCAAACTGTCAGAAAACCCACCAACAACAACTTTAACCACTTAAACTGAACTAAATATAATTAGTACAGTATTTTAGTCTCATGTAGAAGAGTATAGCTACAATTTAATTAGAAAGCACCTCTATGAAGTGTTAATTCAATTAATGCTGTTACAAATTATAGCACAATTGTTGAACTTTAGCTGACTGCTATTTTAATTATAGCTGGTTTCAACCAACATGCAGTGATCCTCAGCAAATTACATATCCCCTTTCTGTCTCAGTGTGCTTTCCCCATCCATTTGCTGGGCCCATAATAGCCATAGGAGATTAATTGGTGTCTTTTAGTCTCACTGACTGCCAAGAGTGATGTGAGGAAAAGGCACTCACATGACTGGGAAAATTGGACCATTTAGCTTTCTATCATGGCTCATATACCTATTCCATCCTCCCAGCTAATTACAGCACCCTTATTAACCTAAATAGATTTGGGCATCAAAATATGACCTCCATCCTCTATTAGAGAACTTTAACTCTACCACATGGAGGAACTGATCATTTCTGAGGTAAGTCAATTAAATATTTGAGCATCTGTCTTCATGTGTTAATATGCATTTATGTGTGTGCCCCACTGCCCTGTAGATCCAGACCATTTCTGGTGAAGAAAATACAAGCAATGTTGTGTTCAGCCATTCCTCAGCCAATCATGTTCATATAAATTAAATGGAGAGCTAATCCATGGCAACAACCCAGTGGCAACAAACTGCCAAAGCCTGCACACATATCAAAACTTAATGCAATGACATAGGAAGCCCGGTTCAGCATCCAAAATGCCTTGTACGATTATTCACTTACCAAAGTGACATCATTTGATCTTTTTAATGCAACATAATGTTTACTTGATTCATACTTAATTTTTACAATCACTGGAAAAATGCAGAATTGAGCCTTTTTTTTACAAGCAAATCAAAATGTGAGACTCAAAAGTCATACAGTAAACATAAAACCAGAAGATGTGCAATGATTCTTTCTGTTTCTTTTCCATTTGACTGTGTGCCCATTTATTGAGTATAAAACAATCTAAAGATGTGCCTTTGTCACAAATAAAGTTCTGCACAGATGTTAGGTGATGGTTAATTGTGGTACAGTAGTATCTGTCCTGTATGCTGCATTTTCGTGATTTTTGTAAATGTGAAAATGACAGGAGAGAGCCAGTTGGTGGTGTATCTGCCAGTAGCACACAGCAAAAATTGCACTTTTGAAAAACATTTGATGTCAGAGTTTTATTCATGTATGTAGCTGCAAAAGAGATGTGTAATTTTTTTTTTTATTTTGACAGAGGCATTACCTGTTTTCTGCAGTGTTTAGTAGCCAAACAAAGAAGACAAAGTCATGGATTTTATATTTTTTATTTAAAAAGATTATTTTAAAAAGTATATTTGTACCAGTCATACTGTAACTTCTTTTCCACCACCAAGTTAACAGAGTATAGTACAAAACTTTATTTGTGTGTTTTGTGCTTTGTGACATTGACCAAACTGAGAAGGATTACCTCACTTGAATCCCTGTGCATTTTTGGAACATGTCTTGAAAAGAGCTAATTTTAATCCCACAAAGGGCAAACACTTAAGAGCCTCTGTTAAAGTCTGTGCTCTGCAAGTCATTCAAGAGATCATGTCCATTTGCACAAGCCTATATACAAATTCATATTGTGAATATCTGGTGTTACAACATACATTTTGCAGGCACTGTGTTCTCCGCAATGAGCAGAACAAGGCTTGTCTGTTTACATCAGAGATCTCTGATGGGAGAATGTTTGGAATTATATTCAAATTTAATGGACACTGATTTTTTTATATTTTGATTACTGTCAACAAATCCAGTAGAAAGACCAAAGCAACCATGAATGTATGCAATTAAAATGTATTGTCTGTAGCTCCAGCTCTCAATTTAGCTTATTTTTCTGGTCCACAGAGATCTGTTTGGTAAAACAACAATGCACTGGGTGACATGCTGTTTCGTTAGACTAATAATGGAGATTACTTTGACAGAGTAGATCCACCCTGCTCTCCTGAGATGGTGTACAGTAAAATAGAGTCTGTGGAGTATTTGTAAGCTGTATCACTTTGCCAGTGTACAGCATGCTAAGTGGATTTTTTTCATGGCTGGTCTCCAACTTTTATCGTATATATTTTTCTATAAATCCTTCTGTCATTGTTTTCTGATGCATTATGTACAATAATCCAGTAAGGTTTTTGCATGCTACACAAAATTGTAGAAGGACATCTTCAAAAAAATTAAGAATTTATGGCTTTTATGGGTTTGAAATTAGGTTTGTAAAAATATGAAAAAAAGAAAACCAAGAATGTCATCTTTTGCATTTTCACTTCAAGTTACTTCATTGCTCTATCCAACAAGGTGATCTTGTTCTCACATCAGCAAGTACAGTTATACTTTATAAACATGAAATGCATAGAATTCCTCTTGTATGCAGATCCAATGATAGGGCTTATGTTTAGTTATGGGAAATGTCGTGTTTCTCTTGATAAAAGGTTTTTTTTTCTCAAACTGTAAAGTGCTCTAAGATGGCTGTGGTTGTAAACTGATACCATAGAACTGAACCTAAATGATTCCCGAATGCTAACTTGCTTTCTTGGTAAGAGTTAGATGAAAAGAGCAATCAGCCAACATTTCTGGAAAAATAAAATAAAATAAATAATTTTTAAAAACCTGAAGTGGTCCACAAGCAACTCTACTGTTATCCTATTCAGTATCACAGAGGGTGCTGTAGCCTTTCCCACCTGTATTGGGGGGAGAGACAGGTCACCACTCTATCATTAACACTTACAGCTTATTTAGAAGTGCCAGTTAATTTAACATGCATGTTTTGGGGTTTTACGAGTAAGCCAGAGTACCCAGATAGAACCCATGCTGGCCAACATTCAAACTCCACGCAAAAAATCTTGAACTGACAGTTGAACTTAAATCCAGGTCCTTCTTGCTGTGAGACAACAGTGTTAACCCACACCACCATGCCATCCTGTTCTCATGCTTTCTCTCAAAAATCTCCTGATGAATATAAAATAAATGGCTCCATGCAGTATGTTAAAGTGTGAGAGCTGGTGGACTCTTTGGCCCACTGGATCTGAAGTGAGCTCTCCCATTTTGGCTCTACTGTTACTCACTCAGGAGGCTCTGCTAATTAATCAGTTGCTTGGCAACATCTGGCAGGAACATGATTTATGGCAAATAGCCTAAACACTTGTTATACTGAGACAGGAATTGGTGGAAGTTGAGTCACTGTGCAGCCCATCAGGCCCTTTCACTGTGTAAATATCTGGCAGCAAAATTTGGCTGGTGAACATTTGAGTTTAGGGCTTTACATATTTGGGCCTCTTCCTGTGGATTTGAGCAGATGATTTGGTTTCTATTCTAAATGAACACAATGCCCTGAAGGATGTTTCAACTGAAGTCTTATTTACATTTTTTTCACCAGCACCACTTAATCAGATCACACACTGTATGCCAGTTGCGGTTAAATGAACAGCATGCAAAACATTTCTGTTGGTACAGCTGAGATAAATTCCGGCTTTGTGGCTTTACAAGTGTTTTCCTCACATCCTCATTAATAGTATCACATTCAAACAAAGCTTAACTACAAAGCAGAGATTTCCAGAGGGTACCCCCAATTATTACCAACCAGCGTCCTGTTTCCTCCTCAAATCCTTGCTTGTTTGCACCTGCAGGGACATGGCAGTCATCCAGGGAATCTTGTTGTCTCACATTTTTCAGACTGCTTCCCTGGCATCTGTGTCTTTGAAAAACAAAACATAACAAAGATAGACGGTGCCCTCTGCATGACACTCATTCCACACAATAAGCTTTTAACCTACTGTGTTGACATCTGTATCACCCCAAAGAGACCTTTTTCTGCTGTTCCTATTTTTAACTTGGTATGTGTAGGTGAATTTAATTTTACATTTCTTTGAATATGGTGCTCCTTTTCTGTCTCTTTTTACATCCTCAAAGGCACACCTTATGCTTAGCCAGGATGGAGTGTATGCTGCAGTCTGTCTCAGCAAGCTCCCGGGAACTTGCTCATCACATCTCACTAAATAAATTATGAATCCATTAATTGCATTTCACAGCAGTCATGATCTGCAAATGAAGAATTGAGGAGCTCATTTTGTGTACACTGGCACTGTGCACTGTAGTCACAAATGTAATTATTTTAATAATTTTTTAAAAAGTTTACGCTTTTTTTTGTGATTTACCCAATAGTTTATCCCTCATGGAGGTGTATTACTCACTTTGAAACTGCCCACAAAAAATACATTTAAACAAGAAGCCCTAAGGGACAAGAGAATCACACTATGTCATTTCAAATAAATAATTCATCTTTGCAGCCTCATTAAGTAACAACTGAGCAGTTCAGTTTCTATTTCTCTCATCACCAAAGGCTACCTACACTTGATATTGCACCTCATGACTCCAGAAGAAAACTCTCTGGATGTTTTAACACAGACTCGTAAGCCATATGTTTAAGGAAGTGAAATTCAGAGCCAGTAAACATCTGGATGCTTGTGTGGGCATTTCTCCCACTAAAAAATATTGCTCTTGATCAGAAGGAAACTGGAAGTGAGGGAACAAATTAAAGTTCACACATGTTAGGAAGTGATGCAACTGCACTTGCATGTACAGATATATTGAGAATTGCTTGCTTCATTAATTTTCATTAGTTCTTTTTATTTCCTTATTGTTTTTTACTTTTATCAAATACAAACCCCATTCCCAGAAAAGTTAGAATACTTTCCAAAATGCAAAGAAAAAATGTGTTATGTCAATTCATGTGAACCTTTTTTTAAGTGACAAAATACAAAGACAAGATTTTCAGTAGTTTCAATAACCAGCTTAATTGTATTTTGTCAATACACACAAATTTAGAATTTAATGGCTGCAACATGCTCAAAAGTTGGAAGAGAGTTGAAATAAAAAAGTGCACAGAATATTTAAGTAACACAGATTTGGAAGACTCCACATTAAGCAGGCTAACTTGGAGCAGTTGAGGCAGTAGATTGGGTATAAAATAATATCCATCAAAGGCGCAGTCTTTGCAAGCTAGGTTGTGGTTCACCCCTTTGTGCTCAGATTTGTAAGGATAATTGTGAGTCAGTTCAAAAGGAAGATTTCTCAGTGCAAGACTGAAGAGAATTTATGCCTTTCAACATATAGAGTGCATAATATTGTAAAATGAATCAAAGAATTCAGAGACATGTCATTGTGTAAAGGGATTGGTCGGAAACCACAGTTGAATATGTGTGATCATACGACTGTGACAAATATGGCCACCTCGGCTCAGGAGTATTTCAGAAAAATGTTGTCCCTTCACACAGTCTGCTGCTTCATCCAGAAATGCAGCAAAGTGAAAGACTTTTGTGGTCATATGAGTCCATATTTCAGCTTATTTTTGGAGGCAAAAAAAACAGGTGTTGAGTTATCCATGCCAAAGATGAAAATGACTATCCAGATGAGCAAATGATGAAAAAGTCAGCATCTGTAATGCTATGGGTAGCATTGGTGGTTCACAGCATGGGTGAGTTGCATGTATGTGAAGGTACAATTGACTGTGAGGCATATATTAGGATTTTAGAGCGATATATGTCTCCATCAAGGTGGTGTCTCCTCCCAGGACATCCATGCTTATTACAGCAGGACAATGCCAGACCACATTCTGCACCTGCTGCAACAGTGTGGCATCGCAGACACAGAGAGACTGTGCTTGACTGTCCTGCTGTCATGATGCCATAGGCATATCAAAGGGGGAAACATGGGGTGCCACTACATTTTAAGTTACTGATTAATATAATGTTAATATATAGATCCACTCATAAATTATGCCATATTATTATAGATCAAGCTACTCAGCAGCATACAAATCAAGTCAAATATTTTCCAGCTTTAACATTAAAGTGCATATAAAAATTAATAAATAATTATAATTCAGTAATACCTTGTGATGAACCCTCCAGCACTATGACAGCTGGAAAAGGCTCCAGCCCTTCCCCAATCCAACTTTAATGCATAATGAAAACTTTTACTTTAGGTGCTTTAAGTATATTTCTGTAAAGCTTTTGTTCATTGACTTGTGTAGAATTCTGAACCCAGAACTTTTATTTGTAAGAGTATTGTTACTCTCTTGTATGACTTCTACTTTGGTAAATGAAAAATTCTTCCACCACTATGCAAAGCTGTTGTTAAGTACAAAACAATGTTAAGATTTTTCTCTAATGATATCTTTCATGCCATACTATTTGGATTAAGGTATTAAACAATAACTTGTCTTATCCACAGCTGTGTTACCACATATACAAAATGCTGGAATACTGATGCATAGTAAACTGAATGAGGTTAAGTAATGCCCAAGTCTAATAAACAGTATTTATATTGCGTAAAAAATAGTACTGTGATCACTTTAGATTTCAGGGACCAGGCTGCATCATTGTATAAATTTGAGGACAGAGATAGCCAACATCTATTTCCCCAAATGAATTCAAACACACATTTTTATAATCACAACTAAGAATACCCCCACAGCCTTCCTTTGAATTCCACTATTCATGAAATTCAGCCATCCATATAGTGAGGATTAGTGAGAAAATCAAAGGAATTATGATATACTGCATATATACATGTGAGTAAGGAGATGGAAAAAGTGAAAAATTGGTTAATTTTTAATATTCACAGCACAAAAGTATACTCAAGGAATTTTCTATGGTACTGCTCCATCACCTTCCCATGCTCTGTGAAATCTCCTGTCATTGAGCTCTTTGATCTGTAAGCTACAGTGCATTTGCATGCTCTCTGGCTAGCTTCTAGTGCAATTTCTGCTGCTTTATTGCCACTTGTAAAAGAGTTTATTAATCTCCCACTATTATTGCTATTCTAACTAGCATCTCTGTGTTAAACTTTATTTTAGTCTATGTGTGGCTTTGAAAATATATGATCAAAGGTCAGCATTGTGACTTTGCAATCCATCCATCCACATGACTGTCAGTTTAGAGGGTTTGCTTGCTCTTTATTTATTTTAGCTGTCTGCTGAGCACAGCAGTTGCGGTGAATGTGAGCCATTCAGCCGACAAAGCACTTATTAATTGTCTGTCTGCAACAAGAGAGTGAGAGCAGCAGTGGGAGGAGGTTAAGAGATGGACAGTAAAGAGGAAAGGGGAATAACTGTCCATGCAAGCTTTGTCAAGTCCAGCCTGTAAATGTGGATGGTTCCCTGGCTGTGTAACTGCATGCCTCCCACTCTGAATATACACTAGTACATTTCTAATATAATAGAAATATCTTACTTCATATGCCTGTGTGCTGGTTTCTGCAAAATTACAGGTATGCAAGTGTTTTTCTTCTTTTTTACATGTAAAGACAGTGTTTTTGTTACACAACACCATGCTCACTCAGCTGGCATCCCTCATTCCCCTATCCCTGCAGGAGGTCAGATGTGTGCGATCTCATCAGCTAGGCTGTATTTTAGATAAGTGAGGAATCAATACTCATTGATTAGGGGAGCTGCCACATGAAACCTTTCCCCGCCTGTTTTACCCAAGCACCCTGGTATAGGAGACAGATGGCCCTTACCCAATGTTGCTCAGCACACAGGACTTGTTTAGTGGCCCAGACACAACCTCTCCACAGTGCTCAGCTGTGTAGAAAATGCCTCTCCAACAGACTAACAAATTTAGATTCACATGCAGATACACGCATATTGTGGCACTTATGTGTGTAATACTATGATTAGAGAATTTCATGAAAAGCCATTTAATCATTGAGTATTTGATCAAAAAGCTGATTTGTAGTTTCAATAGCATTTCATTAGAGTGAGTGTAAACACTTCTTTGCATCTCATGTGATGTGCAGTAAATGTTGATATACTACCCTTATGCTTACTGGACATTGACAAGTGGGGAAATGAGCTCAGATTTTCAACAACCCAACATTCCCACTCATCAGTTCAGAGCCACATTACTGTTCCAGCTCTTTTACTGTTGCTGACACAGGTCAGCTTGTCACATAGCTCAACTATAAGCATTTATGTTTCCTTTACACTTTGAGGTATAGCTGGGAGCCCTATATTCAAACTCCAAGGGGACATTAACGTCACTACACCTGAACTGGTGTAGAGTAGAAGAATGACTCAGCAAGAATAGTAATCTCCACATAAGCAGATATCTTGTGCACAATTAAAAAAGAGACACCCTAAAAGCTTTAAGGTTTCTTATACGCTTATAACAATTTAATTGATTCAGTTTATTTTAAAAAATAAAAACAAAAAACAACAAAAAAATTGAATAGTTTGAATGAAACTGTGGCTGCAAATGACAGCAAATATTTTCTTGTAGATGACACATGCTATTTTTAGATTTCCTGTCTGAACCTCTTGTTGAGTTTATTTTTGTATTTGAGTAAATTAACATATTGTGTAGGTGTTTCACTAGTGTCTTCTAATGAAGGATACCTGAAAGTTCCTGTTTTTCTTTGTTTTTATGAGCACGCTGTAAACCTTATAATGTCTCTATGGACAGCTTATTTTGTAGAGCATTAACTTCTTCTGCAGCCTGTCAACATAATGTGATGTCTTCTATAAAGCTGTGTATCTTCTGACTACACACTTCATCAGCCATTGACAGATGCATAGAAAGTTACTACAGAGTGTGGCATCATCATATAAACAAATAAATACAGCAAAGCATATAACACTCAGATCTCTCTCTGTTTCACTGGAGTCGGTGGGTTTGTGAAAAATAAAGCACTTCTTCGACAGCTGCTTTTTGCTTAAGCAGATTTAAGTCACTCATTTTCTTTTCAGATTGTACACACTTCAGTGAAGAGTACGATTAAGCACACAGATGCAAGAATCAGCTCTGAGGAGCTCTGCAGAAGAAAGGAGTGACTAATGTTTTGCTGAGTTCCAGGATTTCACAACAACTTCCTGTGTCAGAGCTGTAGGACTAAAGAGCAAAAGCAATGAAGAAATTCCCCTAAAAGGAAAAGGGATGCATCTAAACAACTTCTCGTGTAAAACAAATAAGGGAGCAGCTGAAACAGTGACTATACTTTTATCATGATGGTTGTGTAGATATTGCAGTTTCCATGACCTTGAATTTTTAAAAACCTCAGGCCAAAAATAGCCCCTGAGCAGAGCAGATGTTCATACATAAATATGTGCACTGTGATGTCAAAGTCTGGCTCACATGTTTTCTCTCTTTTATAGAATATCTAGATGAGATTATAATTATTATTTTACATAATTAAGAACTTTGTAGTTTAGTCCATCTAAACTGGAAAGCAGGATATACTGTGCATGTCTGTTAAGCACAAAAAATCTCAGTTCATTTTGCTAATTTAGCATTAAAAAGAATTTTTTTGGATGAAAACCTTTTCCTTCTCTGTAGGAGAGTCCATACTTTAATGTGCAAACCTAATTAAGACTTTTCCTTTTATTTGGAAAAATGAATTTACACACATCCTCTCTTCGAATTAGAAGAATAACGAAAGAGTTTACATCATTCTCTCAAAGTCCAACATTATTGTTGTCCTTTAGGAGTTCTTGACATTCGCCTTGAGCCTTTCTTACTGTTGCTTGCATGACCCATGCTGCCCTGAGAAGATGCTCATGACCTGCTTGTCACACTGCACTGCTTTCCCATCAAACACAGGATATGTATGTCAACAGGGGAGGACTGCATGCTGAGATTTCTTGAATATTGCTAAGCCCAACAGATGTTGTGGTTGCACTGTTATACAGTAAATGTCATCAGCTTCTGTGTTTAAAAAAATACATTTCTTGGTCGGTTTCACGTCCACACCTTAATTAAGAGAGTACATGAACTCACACATTTAAGATGTGTGTAACGGAATGCAGTCTCTTCCATTCCCACAATGCAAGGATAATCATGCCTTTAAAACAGCACTTTCACATTATAACAGCACTTGGCCTGAAGTAGTTCTCCATGAACTGATCTATAAGCTGCTGCTTAAGCATAAATACACCGCAGGGTGAAGGGACAGGCTTGCACTCATAAAGATGAAACCAGGAGGTGCTTCATATCAGAATCTGTGATATCAGCACATGTGATGAGCTTTAATGAGCACTGTGTGTTAGGAATCGTACCCGTGTCAGCTTATTTATGCATTACAGCAAAGTGGAACTTGGAGCCCTGATCAATGTTAAGTAGCCCTTCATCTTAATTAATAATCTGCTCCATTACTTAAATTACACAGCTGGGTCTTTTGAGTAATGACATCATCTGCAATCAATACAGAACCCACTCCTCTTGTGAGTGGATGTATTTACAGTAGCCTTTTGTAGCACTTACTAAATGTAGATAGCAATTAATAAAGCAGTTTATGAAGCGGAGAGAGCCTGAGGGAGGCAAACTAATTTCATTATCTAAACAGAGAGGTCCTTGTCTAAACCAATAATGAGCAAGAACTACATGTAGGTAAGATGATGATGATTATGTTGGATTATATATTAACAGACACATAAATTTTAAGAGGCTGAGCTCTTGACCATCTCATCCAGATGAATGAAGCCTGTCTGGTTCCACTATTAATCTCACTGCTGTTCACACCCTAACATAGGCTCAGTCTAAGGCTCTTCTTTAAGAACCATTACACCAAAAGCAGGTCCAAACCTGTTTTGCTTTACATAGCAAAAAAACCCCAAAAAAACAAAAAAAAAGTACATCTGGGAAAAATAACAATTCCCCCCCTTTCAGTCATTCAGTTACATCTGACTCAGGCCACTTGCAGCATCCTCTAATTACAAAATAGCATATCCACTCATTCATTCTTAATGACACATATCACTAGTGGGAATCTCATAAAATATAGGAAGAAAAACACTTGGACAGCACCCAAAAAAGTAATGGATCCAGTGAGGTCATCACTATGGTGAACAGAAAGCCATTTGTGGGTTAGATTTTTGTCAGGCTGTGACTAAGAGTGATTCGGGGAGGTGTGTTTAATGATTCAGAGTGGAGTTGTGAGAACTACAGCCTCCCTACAGAGTCATTTTTCCACAACCTTTCGAAGCCTAGAAAGCCTTGCCAATCATTCAAATTGGTACTTTTGTATACATGTAACCAGAGCTGAATTAATAACGATTTTCCAAAGTTGCCAACTGCCCTGGTCAGCTAACATGACTGACCCTGACAGCTTTCTGGTTTGTGGGTTATATATACCAGTTTGAAAAAGTACTGTTTTGAAAGTGTAAAAGGATACATGGCACAGTATTCATATCATGGAATCATCTAGGAATCACTGCCATGAAGGATTTGACCAAAGAGTGCAGAACAGTAGGAAGTTTTTGCTGGCATATGCTGATTAGAGTGTGGTGCAATAGGAAGCTATTGTTGGCATATGTTCATTTTACCCTCTATTTGTGGGTATTCTTATTACATTACCCCCTTGAGGTAGTGGGCACTGTTCAATTTAGTTAAAGAATAACTAATTACCTCTCACTGAAAAAGTTACCATGCTCACAATCACAGCTGATCTGAAATGATATGTTCAGGCTCAAAGACGGCTCTATCTGCACAGCCTTTTGATTCCAGCAAATGAGAGGTCTGCACAGATGCCGAGTGGCTCCAGTCTAAAGAGGAGGGTCGTTTTACCTGGCACAGATAGACATAAAGCTATTGCTGAGCTGGCACCAGAACAAAGCCCTCAAACAGCTGCTTGACAATGTGCAACCATTAATTACATTCTGATGCCCCAAGTCTGTGTCACTGAGCAAAAAACCCTTGTCTTGCTGTGCATGGAGCAATTATGCAAGATTGCCTTGTGCAATATTAGCCAGACACAATACTGTATGTCTTAAAAATGATTCTTTATTGCACTTTTGCAGATACAAAGCAGGTCTCCTTTACATTAATTCATATTTTCCAAGGTGAACTGAATATTTGGGTACCTGTTTGTATTGTTATACCACTTAATTCCATTTAATCTTAAAAATAAGGATATAAAGTAGCATTGCATTTACAGGAAGCTGTTTCAGCAAACTTTCTGCTGAGTCAGTTTTCTATTTCTATCGTTGACCAGAAGTTTGGGATCCTAGAGATGTCACTGCCTGAAAAATGACTTAATGGCTGCAGATCTTTTTGGCTTGTTCCCCATTAATTTTCATTTTCTTCTCCATAGATGCTGCTAGGAAAGGTTTACAGAAAGCATATACACATGTCCTATACAAGTGTTGCCTCTTGTATAAAGGCAAACGTAATTTTCAACTCCCATTTGACTCCCACTTTGGCTAATGGTATTAGGTTCTTTCAGTGTGGATGATAAGTTATAGCTCAGTGAAGCATTGTTCACCCTGGCAACTGTGGGTGGGAGTTAAGAAATGTCTGCCCCTGCCAAAAGAAGAATTACATGTCCTACAGTGCTGGACTTTTGGCTTTATCAATACTGCCAGATACTGGAACTAGAATGCCATGCAAACTTGCATAATGACAGGGTAGCTGTGAAGTTTTCAATCAAACCTGTACCTTCAGATGCTATGAAAAAGACGGATAAAGGTAAACTGAACTGAAGCAAGTGCTGTGTGACATATGTCAGATTAACCTAAGATTTTAAAAGTCAGACATAGTGCTTCTGTTCATTTTCAATTACTGCATGTTATAAACAGCATGACATAGGCCTATAGGCTCACCAAACAGATCAAGAGATGACTGCTAGATAAATGAGAAGTGACCTGAGAAGACCTGCACTTTCAGTCACTGCTTCACTTTTAGATCCCACGGGTATGCAAGCACATTTAAGTAGGTGTCAGGCTCTAATCTTATCATTTTCACCCTGATGGATCTTATTCATAGTTTTTCTGAAAAGGATTAGTGATTGAAAAGAGCAGTTAAAATGCCTATTTTCCAACAAGTCCTTCACTTAAATGATTATATCAGTTGTTTGTTCTTTCTGTCTGAAACGACTGATTTATGAGTTCTTGAAACTTGATAGTTTCCACTTAAAAGCACCTACAAAGTATGTGTTAAGAGGCAGGCAGAGTGAAAGCGGCACAAACATGCCTGACTTTCAAGTGAGAGACTAGGATTTTGAGTTTTGTAAAAACCCCATTTTACATGTTACTTTCAGTTGCTGTTTGGTTTTCATTTTTACTTGCAATGTGGTTAGGTTTAGGCACAAAGTACTTGGTTAATGTACTTTGGTTAACGTTTGGAAAGATTATTATTATTATTATTATTATAACGCTGTTGTTGTTGTTTGTGTTGCTCACAGACCACCTAGTGTACCAAAATGACCTATTTTCTGAGGGAAAAAGGCCTTCCTTTTCCCTGAAAAAGACATTTTGAATGTTAAAAAAGTCAACACAAAAAGCAAACTGTATACATCCAAAGGCTGGGGGATGAATTGTATTTTGAAACACAGCTTATGGACTCCTCAGATCAATATGAGGTTAATGAAAACAGCAAATGAAGCTCAGCTTACTTTAATAATGTTATTTTCTGCCTTCGTTTGGACCACTGTCCTACTATTTGGAGAAAAACAAGTATTGCTTTTGTGTGTCACATTACGAGAAAACTGTGTTACTCTGCCCCAGGTAAATAGAATACAGTACAAAGAGCTTAGTGTTTAATTCCTGACCAGGCATCAGAGCCAAAGTGCTTCCCCGTCCTTTAGAGTTACTCTCCAAGTGGTTGACCTGGCAGTTGGCTGACATGTCCACTCCCTACCACCACAATCACATGCTTGCTCAAAAACAGTGGCCTACCATGTGTCCAGAAAACAATGCAACACAATGCAACAAATGGGCTGGCAAAGTGGTGTTGGATGACATGTTTTTGTGTGCTGTAAAAGGCTGATGTCGCAGTTTCACTGCACAATGACAAAAGACAGAATCCAAGAACCTAATGGTAGAGTTGAAAGTGTGGGTGCTTGTAGTCTTATTTCTCTCTGTATGTACGCCAGTCTTCCAGTCTGCCAGTCTGCCACCCCCACCCCACCCCAAGCAAGGCTGGATTACTTATGAAGCAGGGAACTTCCCTAGAACATTAGAAGGGCCCCAGAAAACACGAAACCAGAGTTTTGAGTTTCCTGGGACCATCTGATTTGAGCAAATAGATCTGATCATTTGTTTTGGAAAATGTGTCACAAAAGCATAACGCCATCTTACATAATAAGAACATCAAGGTGGCTCCTGCTATTAGCCTATGTGACTTGTGGACACTATTTGAAAATGGTTAAAAAGAAGAGAGGTTTTAGTTTTGATTAAACATGACTAATGTGAAAAAGGTTTATAGATGTACAGCAGATCAATTCTGTCCTGGGGCCCTAGTGGCAGGTTAATCCATCCCTGCCCCTATGCTTGATGTGCTTTTGTACACAGAAGAGACTACATACACACACAAATGGGTGTAGGTTTGTTTAAACATTGGGGTTGGGGGAACAGACAAAGTAGATCTGATTAAATGAAAACCACATTTTGTGTTATTCTTGGTGTCATTGATTTTATATTTATGGTATTGAGGTCACTTTACAAAATCTGTACTGTACATATCTATCTATCTATCTATCTATCTACATATATAAAAGAAAAAAAAAATTCCCCTCTTGCCCCTGCGAGCGGTCTATCCTTCAAGCTCGGGTCCTCTACCAGAGACCTGGGAGCTTGAGGGTCCTGCGCAGTATCTTAGCTGTTCCTAGGACTGCGCTCTTCTGGACAGAGATCTCGAATGTTGTACCTGGGATCTGCTGGAGCCATTCAATTTCAATTTCAAATTTTCAATTTTTCAATTTCAATTTTGTTTATATAGCGCCAATTCACAACAAAAGTCGCCTCGAGGTGCTTCACACTGTAGGGTAAAGATAAAACAGTGTTAAAATGAAAACCCCAACAATCCGGAGATCCCCTATGAGCAAGCACTTGGCAACAGTGGGAAGGAAAAACTCCCTTTTAACAGGAAGAAACCTCCGGCAGAACCAGGCTCAGGGAGGGGCAGCCATCTGCCTCGACAGGTTGGGGGTGAGGGAACAGAGAAGACAGAAAGGAGAGCAGAGAGAGG
>VUQH01027836.1:2300-13623 GCA_015106775.1 Etroplus canarensis
AGTGAGAGGCGTCCAGGGGGCATCCTGATCAGATGCCCGAACCACCTCAACTGGCTCCTTTCAATGTGGAGGAGCAGCGGCTCTACTCTGAGCCCCTCCTGGATGACTGAGTTCCTCACCCTATTTCTAAGAGTGAGTCCATCAACCCTGTGGAGAAAGCTCATTTCAGCAGCTTGTATTCACGATCTCATTCTTTCGGGCGTTATCTAAACTTCGTGACCACAGGTGATAGCGGGAACGAAGATCGACCAGTAAATTGACAGCCTTGCCTTAAAGCTCAGCTCCCTCTTCACCACGACAGACCGGTACAACGTCCCCAACACTGCAGACACTTCATCTGTTAATCTTCTGCTCTATTCTCCCCTCACTTGTGAATAAGACCCCAAGATACTTGAAGTCCTCCACTTGGATAAGGACCTCATCCCCAACCCAGAGAGGGCAATCCACCCTTTTCCAGCTGAGTACCATGGACTCGGACATTATCTTGCTGAAATAAGCATGGACGTCCTGGTGAAACAATGTGTCTTTTCTAAAACCCTAATGTACGCCTCAGAGTCAATGGTACCTGCACATACATGCAGCTCAGCAATGCTGCGGGTACTGATGCACCCCCATACCATCGCAGATGTCGGCTTATGTTTCTTTCATTAAGGACAGTCTGGACGGTCATTTTTATTTGTGGCACGGAGAACTCAGTGTCAGTTTTTTCTGGAAATAAGCAGAAACGTTAACTCGTCTCAGCACACAGCTGCACAGTCTGTCCATCAGAGATGAGCTCAGGCCCAGAGCATACAGTTGATGGATGGCTTCCCCCTTGAGTAATACAGTTTCAAGTTGCATTTCTGTATGCAGCAACAGACGGTGTTCAGCGACAGTGGTTTTCCAAAGTGCTCATAAGCCCGGTGGTTATATTTGTCACAGCAACATGACAGGTTCTGAGGGCTCATAGATCATTCATCAGTGGTCTCCGGCCTTAACCCTTTAACACACTGAGGTGTCTCCAAATTCTCTCAATCTTTTCACAATCTTCTGCACTGTAGCGGCTGAAAGACCTATATTCTCTGCCGTCTTGTGTTGAGAAATGTTCCTTTTGAACCGACTCAAACGAGTGAGCCCCCACCCAGCCTTGCTTGCAAAGACTGAGCCTTTAATGGATGCTCCTTTTATACGCAATCATGACACCTCATCTGCTCCCAGTTAGCCTGCTTAATGTGGAGTCTTCCATACTGCTGTTACTGAACTATTCTAAGCATTTTTTCAATCTTATGTGAACTTTGTCCCAACTTTTGTCGAGTGTGTTGGAGCCATCAACTTCTGCATTTGTGTATGCTTACAAAATGTAAGGAAGTCGGTCAGTAAGAGTATTAAAATCTTTTTTCTTTGTACTTTTGTTGGTGAAATAAAAAGTTATCACAAGATATAAGATATCACAAGCCCCTGTCATCATGGAGGGCTGTTTCAGGAAGGGCTTCCAGCATAAAACCTCTGCCAAATTAGAAACATCCTGTCTCAGAGTGATGCTGAAAAACTAGTTCATGCATTTGTTACTTCTAGGCTTAATTACTGTAATTCATTACTATCTAGCTGTTCTGAAAGCTCCCTAAAAAGCCTCCAGTTGGTCCAAAATGCTGCAGTGAGAGTACTGACAGGGACTAGAAAGAGAGATCATATTTCCCCTATACTGGCTTCAGCATTTCTTCTCCACCCACCTCCTTTGCCTCCCCATGTATTTATTTGCCACTGCTGCATGTCATTAAATGTTCTCTTCTCTCTTCCATAGTCTGTCTCTCTCTTTGCTCTCCTTTTTCTCAAGGCAGATGGCTGCCCCTCAATGGGGGTCTCTTCCTGTTAAACTGGAGTTCTTCCTTCCCACAGTCCTCATAGGAGATGGTCTAATTGTTGTGGTTTTCTCTCTAATACCGTAGGGTCTTTACCTTACAGTGTGTAGCACCTTGAGGCGACTTTTGTTGTGAATTGGCGCTATATAAAAGAACCTGAACTGAACTGAAATTGAACCCGCTGTGGTGACCACTTGGGGAGAATAGAAGGGAGTGGCTGGAGGCATGTTACGTTTTGAAAAAAACTTTTTTGGAAATGGGGTTTGTAACTGGGATGAGTGTGGTAAAATATTATCGAATCAAATGAAAAAGACAAGATTAAACATTTAAATGTTACAAAGGGCAAATCTCAGTTGGGGCCTCTCTGGGTACTCCAGCTCTCTCCCACAGTCCAAAGACCTGCATGTTAGGTCAACTGGTGATTCTGAGTTTGCTGTGGGTGTCTCTATAAGTTAGGTCTGTAATAGACTGGTGACTTCCAAGGTATACGCTGCCCTTTGCCCTGAGACGGCTGAGATGCGCTCAAACCCCCTGCAACCTTGAATCAGATAAGTGGGAGAAAACAGATGTCTGGATTTATGGATTGGCTGGTGGAGGTAACAAGCAACAGTGAGAGCTAGGGTAAAAAATCTCCCAGAGTACTGCTGAAGCTAACAAGCCACAGCAGGCGCAGGGACGATACGCAAACTCCAGACAGCTGACAAAGAGGCTCAAACCTGCAGTGCCAGTGCTAATCAGGGGGGGAATTAAGTATCAAATCAAGCATCAAATCTTTTTTCCCAGTTTCACTCGGAGTTCTAAGTGTTGCCATTCGATCAGCGTCCTCCAGCATAATAAGCAGAATACTTCAAAGCACAAATCTTAGGGCATTAAATCTCCACCTGGAAGGACTTCAAGGATACCTTCAGTCAACATATCTGATATGAGCCGATATCATACATGATGAGTAAAACAGGCATGTGCCCACAGAAACATTCATGCTAATGTGTGTTTCTGGACTCTGTTTGAATAAAAGTTCAATATTTACTCTACTTGAGCTGCTATGTTTGCCAGCTAGCTGATGTCGGGCCACTGACGGACGGTTGATTTCTAGACTTTCCACTGGAACTGTGGAAGCTGCAAAAGCTGCAAAGTCATACATTATGAGCACCGGCTTTCACACAGCGGATAAGTGTGGCTAAAAGTTTGTAACCTTGTCAGTGGTGCATGGAAACTTGCAGGAGAAGAAGAGGCATGAGGGTTAACATAGCAAAGCAAGCGAGAGAGAGATCTGAGACTGATGGCGCTGGCAAATTTTTCCAAATGTGTCATCTTCATCACAAATGCCCCGAGCCGAGGCTCAAATGCAGTGCGGGGAAGGTGGGAGGCAGGTTTACGTGCTGGGAGGAGCGGCGGCGGCGGGGTGATGAGAGATGTGTGGGTGCCCTCCTGGCTCGGCTCAATCCCCGAGTCCCTTTTACTCATCCGATCTGGGGGCAGCGACGAAGCAAGAAAGAGAGAGCTGGTGCTGAGACCCCTGGGGAGAGATTAGCGCTGACAGCACAACAAAGAAGAATTACGCCAGGGGGTCCTCGGCTCTTCGACAAATTCAAATGTAATGTATGGCTCAAACCGCGCCAAAGGAGGATCAACATAATATATGATCGACCCACTTTGCGGTGCGCTCCGTTGGCAGTGATGTAAAAGCGATTTATGCCCGTAAAGATGTGCAGGCTAATTAAGTAAGACGTTGGCACGGGAGCAAATCCAATGAGCTTATGAGAGCGCTGGCACACCGGCCTGCCCCCCCCACCCACCCCTGAAAGGTGTACCTGCGGTGAGAGAAGCAAAACTTCTCTGAGCTCAGAGCAGAAGCAGGAAGTGTCAGCGGCGTCTCGTCCAGCGTAGACGTCCACGTGTGAGGCTGTTGATCTTTTAATTGAATTCTTGTTTGTGATTTGTTTAGGGTGCCCCCCCACCCCCCTCGCCCGGCAGCATCAGAGGCCCCGGGCCTCTGTAATTACGCGGGGCCTTTCCGCCAATCAGACAGCTGTGTTGAAAAGGCTGTGGATGAAATGTCCTAATTACAGCCTCAGCGGAGCACGGATCCACCGGGGGAATACATGTGCTGTTAGCTAACAGATTCCAGAGCCAACAGTGCTAATGAGCCGGAGACGAAAAACAGAGCCCCCCCACCACCAACCCACCTCCTTTCCCATTAATCAGAGCACCTAGTTCTTCCTTTGTCTCGCTGTCAGTACTTATCACGGCCAGCCTCCATCTCACATCTCCATCCAGGTTGGAAGAGCACTTCACCGCTGTCCTCGTTTCGAATGACGAGCCTCTCCCCTTGCCGTCGCCGACCGCGCCTCATTCCCGCATCAATTAAAAGAAGCACACCGAGTGTAATCATCGCCTGATGGCCCCCAAAAGCCAAATTCGCCACTGGCACATAATCGAAAGGTCTCCGGGGGAAGAAGAGCCTGTCGGCGCAGAGGAGGGGAGGCCAGCCAGCTCAGCCCATTTCTGTAATGAGCTTCTGAACAGGCCGGGTCACAGACCCGCAGAGGCTGGCGGCCCCGTGCTCCTCCTCTTCAGAAGAAAAGCACATATTAACACTGGAGTCGGGATGCTTTAACCACCAGTTGACAACGCCAAAGAAGAAAATATCTCATCCCTCAGCTTTGAGTTGACTCGAGTCCCGCTCCACCTCTGCATACGTGCGGCATGCCACTATTGTCTTTGTGTTCTCGCTCTCCACCTACAGTTAATTTCCCCAGACCCCCATAGCGGCTGCCGCAGGTAGACCTCAGAGAGGTGTAACACGGGGCCTCCCCCCTGTCTCTCCCACTCACCCTCCTTTGCTGAGGGCTGCCTCATTTCAATTCTCACTGACAACAGGCGAGAACGGAGGAGCGAGACAAGGCGGGCTCGGATTTTAGAGGTGTGCGTCTGCTACAACAGCAGCTGTAACTGTCCGAGGGTAAATAAATAGATATTCTGGAGAGGGGCCATTATCTGTCATGGAGCACTGATACAGTCTTGCCTTGTATTTATTGCCTACTTAATGGGCTTGATTGTATTACTGAAGGTAAGGAGGGGGAAAAGTCCATTGCCAGCTAGAAGGTGCTTTCAGCATCCTGCAATTACCTTATGTAAATCCTGGCCTGGAATGTTGATCCACTGCTATTTAAAATGCATTGAATTTCCATGGAAAATGATCCACTCCCGCCGCCCGAAGCTCATTAATAACGGCGACGAGTTGGGCTGACATTTGGAATACTTACACGCTTACTTAGCATTGCCATGCATGCGGGAACACAACCCAGTCAGCCGCGCCACCGCAGCCATGACAGCACATTTGGATAACGGATGGCTTTGAATTAAAGCGCGCTGGCAAAATGAGTTATTTCTGCGACAGGAAGTGGCTCTTCTTCTTCCTTCTCTTCTCGCGCGTGATGTTGTGCTTGTAAGCGTTGATGCCATCTTTGATCATGCAGGGAGAGGAAGTGAGCGGCCTTCCGCGCACTGGCTGAAATACCCTCATTACCCTGAATTTTACCGCCACGTTTACACGGCCCTCACGCCGTACTAGATTTGACGCAGTTGCATTTTTTAAGGGGCGGCTCCCCCGCACAACCGAACAAACACTCTCTCCCCTACATCTTGGTTTTGCGTGTTCAGCCTTTGAGCTATTTCTGTGAGGTTTTGTAACACAACCCCAGCACATCAGACGTGCCATGCTCGCAGTGGGGATTCATTACGCTGAGAGGATCTTTAGAACATCTGAGGACAAGGCCGTGGGAAGTAGGGGTGCTGGAGGTAGACACCACAGCGCCCCCTGCCAAATGCGACAAGTAACTAAATAAATTTCCTAAAAAAAAACGCTTTAACCCTTTAAGACCTACAGGAGCTCCGGCGCTCCCATTTTCATATCTATTTTTAAACGCTAGCAGAATTGAAACCGAATAATACAGAGCAATAACTCTTTTGCTCTTACATATCGCGCATTCAACGTGTCCCAGAGCGCCGTTTCCTTCCACTGATGGGCTTGCAGAAATCAAGGAAAAAGCGCACATGCAGCAAAAACATTATAATCCAGCAGCGGATGCTTTATCGATCTGATCAGCTGTTCACAGCACTTCCTAGTCGGTATATATGTCATCAGGTTGTCAGCATGAACCATCAGGTGGTTTTTGTGAGTGCCGACAGGAAGTGAAGTCATTTTCCCCAAGAATTCTAGTTTTAAATTAATTGTAGTCCTATCACAGCTCCCTTTCTGCCATTGAACAGTCATGTTCGACTTTGTGCCTTTCTGTATTTAAGTTTCTGAGACACTCAGAACTTTGATGCACTGTTGTAAATAGTTTATTTTGATGTACAGGCTCTCTTTTTGCAAACTGTGCACAATATACGTTTTATTTTTGTTTTTTGCACAGTTTATAAAAAGGAGTGCATCTCAAAAACGAAGTTATGAACACACTCAAAACATGTTTTTGGTGGTTTGAAAGGTTAAAACTATTTTAATTACACTTTTGAGGGACACAGCGGTGACATTTGTGAATCTAGAAAAATGTTTAAAATAATTTAATTTCTTTGTGGTTTATTGCACTTTTTGCAATTTATTTAGTTAGTTTGGACTTTTTACATACATATTGGTAAAATTTGGGATCCAAACGTTGTACTGATATATAGAAAGTTAAAATTCTCCAAAAAAAACAGCCCTGCAGCAGGTAAAAATGTAAAGAAAAGCACTGGCACACTTGTTCTGTGGAAGGTCATAAAAGGTTTTAAACAATATTCCTGTTTTTATTTATATAAGAAATGTGTGACTTAGATAAATAAGTAAGAATACTGAATAATGACTTTGTTCTCTAAATAAACTCAAGCATCCTGGTCAGATGACATTACATAGCCTAGTCACTGGTACCAGAAGTATCCTTGAGCATGACACTGAACCCCAAATTACTCCTGATGAATCCATCAGCGTGTGTGTGTGCGCACGTGATAGATGAGTGTGCACTGTATGAATGATGTGTGTGAATGGGAGAATGAGGCTGGTGCTCAGATAAGTACCAGTCCATTTACAACAAGGTGCAAACAACTGGTTACGCTCAAGAGGACAGTCGGATTAATATGTTTTCTGGCATAACCTAAAGAGCCTGCCCGGCTGTGGAAAAAATATCTTTGAACAGATGAAACCAAGATGAACCAGAATGAAGTATGGAGAAAGATCCGAAGCATACCACATCATCTGTCAAACACGGTGGAGGCAGTGTTATGGCATGGGCATGTATTGCTACAAGTGGAACCATGTCAGTAGAGTTTATAGATGAGATGGCTGCTGATAGAAGCAGCAGGATGAATTGTGAAGTGCACAGGGATACACTCTCTGCTCAGATTCAGCCAAAAGCTTCACCCTGCAAATGGATGATGAGCCAAAACAGACTACAAAAGCAACAAAGGCAGTTTCTGAAGGAAAAGAGATGGGATACTCTTCAATGGCCAGGTCACATGATCACAACACAGCAGAGCAGCTTTCAGTTACTGAAGGCAGAGACCCACAAACAAGCAGCAACTGAAGGCGCCTGCAGTAAAGACCTGGCGGAGCGTCTCAGTGGGGGAAACAGCATTTGGTGAGGCCCATGGGTTCTAGACTTCAGGCAGTCACTGACTGAGTATTAAGTATTAAAAGTAATCCTATTTAAAATGATGCTGTTTAGTCGCATTACTGTTGAGCCTCTAAAAATGGTGACCAATGTGCAAAACTGTAATTGCTAAACAGTTCATGCGATCCTTTTGTCAAACCCCTTGAATTAAAGCTGAAAGTCGGCACTTTGATCACATTTTCACTGATTGATTTAAAACCCACTGTGGTGGTGTATAGAGGCAGAATCACAAAAAAAAAAGCGTCATTGTCCAAAAGCTTACCGTTTGAAGCGTAGACGACACTAACCAGCAGATGGCACAGCTTTCAATCTGTGTTAACTATCTATAACTGCTGGATGGATCAAGAACCAACCAACCAATTTGATGGGTAAGTTCTGGTCTTTGTGGCATTTTCAAAGCACCTAAAACCTTCATGCTTCTGTGTTACAGCACTGAGCTAGCTGCATTTTGATCTATGCTGCATTTGCTCTCTGCGCTGCTGGTAAAAGCAGTACAGAAGTCCTCACCGCAAAGTAGAAAAACCTCCCAACCATTTTGTTCCTTGTTCAGCCACTTTGCTGACAGCCCACCTGCAAATGAAGCAGGGGGAAGATACATAAATCTTTTATGCTCCATAATGGCTTGTTCACATTACCTGCCCACACCTCAGCCTCCACGGAGCAGGCCGGGCCAGCGCCGAGCAGATCAGGCCTGAAAACCACTGCGAGCATATGGAGCACTTCAAACACTCAAAGCCTCCCCAGGCCTGCGCTGTGGTCGCACCCATGAATTATAGAAATGATCTAATTGTTTTCTCATTTGGAAATACTGCCCCCCCCTCTCTGCATCTCAGTTTTAACAGCCTGCGGTTTTCAGCGGGGCCCATGATTCAGTGCTGCCTACCTCCGACACGTTTGCTGAATCCAAGGTGGTCCGTCCTGTCAAAACAGAGCCCGAGCTGAGGTACAAGTTAAACCTGTTGCAATAAATTAACACACAGGCAGAGAGAGTGGAGGTGGCTGCAATCACAGGAGGGCATCTGGTGGTAAATATAGGTTTAAAAAAACTGGAGACTGGGCAAAATGTTCCATTTCAGCTCCCTTACAGGATCTCTGGATGACAAGTATTCCAACAAAGAGTCTGGAATAAAAGCCAGAACGTCATCCGGCTCATGATCCATCACAATTCAGATTATTGTAATGAGAAGTACAAAAAATAAATATTACCTTCTCTTTTCACTGGTTGGCTGTGTGGCACAAACAATGAGAATTACCAAACCATAAATGACGGCATTTATGTATAGATGACGGAGAGACTCACGCAAACACTCATTTCATGAACATTACAGTCCAGACCAATATCCCAAGAGGAGTAGAGATTCTTGTGAAAATGGAAAAACTGCCCATAAAAATGAAAATATGGTCTTAACCTGGACCTTTGGCACAACATTGGTAAAGACCCACTAGGTGACCGATGTGTCTACGTTTGATCGCATTCAGACCAGTACTGCAAGAGGAGTAGTGATTCCTGTGAAAATGGAGAAGCCAGATGCTGCTTCGCTACATGCATTAATCTCAAATGAACTGACATCATCGCAGCAACAAATGAGTGCTGGTTACAAGTCTCTGTACCCGTTAGACAGCTTCCCAGTCATACGTGTGTGAAGCGTGTTGTTTCCTTATGGTGTATATTTGTTGATATATGAGGCACGATACCAAGTTTTCCCCATCTCACAGTCAAAAAATCCTGGATCCAGATCCAGAATGACCTCAAAACAAGGCAGGGGTGCTGCAGTGCCCCCTGTTGCAAAAGGTAGACAAATGTGAAAAGTAGATAAATAAATGTGCTACAACACTTTAAACAATATTCCTGTCGTTCTGTGACTCAGGAAGTAATAAGTAAAAATATAAAATAATGTTCTTTTGAGCGCTTAGCCCTTAAACTGATGTACAAAAAGGCAGAAATTTAGTGCAAACTACCCCCTCAGAAATTAGGAATTGATGTTTCTGATGCTAAAAAATGTCCTGGGTGTGAAATGCAGACTGTATCACCCCTGATGTTCAAAAGAAACCAGCTCTTGCACTCACGCTCGCTTTAATTCTGAAGTTTCAAACATGAAAACATCACAAAACTACAGTTTGTCAAATGTATGAAAAATCAAAATCTTTATTCCCATTTTAAATATTACTCAAATTATTAAATGATGATCAACTGACAGAGAGGGAGTTATTTAACTTCTGGTGGGTGATTTTGAATTTGTCTCATAGAAACCTCAGTTAAACTTTCATAACTGGTGAATAATTATTTTAATACAATCGTCCATCCATTTTCAGCTACTTATCCAGGTCCGGGTTGTGGGGGCAGCATTCGTAGCAGAGAGGCCCACGTCCAGCTCTTCTGGGGTGATACGAGGCGTGGCCAAGCCAGCCGAGAGACGGCATCTCTCCAGCGTGCCCTGGGTCTGCCCCAGGGACTTCACCTAGGAGGCGCCCAGACAGCTTCCTTGTCAGATGTCTGAGAATGTGTGTGTGATAGTTAAATGTGCTTGGAATAAAGCGCTGTGTGAATGTGTGTGAGGCTTGTAGTAAAAAGTGCTTTGAGTGCTCAGTCAGAGTAGAAAAGTGCTATAAAAGCACCAGTCCATTTCCTCTGCCCAGGATAAGGGTACCGGTGCCTCACCCTGAAGCCTGGTGGCCGGGCCTTACCTCACGGGGCTCGACTGGGCCCCAACTCAAAAGATCCACATGGGTCTGCCCTCCTGTGGGCCCACTGAGGAGAATCTGACCACGCTCTAGGAGGATTCTTGTTAAAATGGGAAAGTGCAAGTTTCACTAAAATCTCACAAATACTCAGGGAGAAGAAGTGATTTTCTTTTGAATTGCGGACTGACGCCTCACCGTGGTATCGGCTCATCGCTCCTTCAGCTGGATGAACTAAAAATGCAACATTTTTATGCACTGGTTACATTTTATGTACCTTCAAATATTTAACTTCATGTATTTTCTCTATTTTTATGGCACGAATGTACTCCAATAATCAATATATATGATCTCTCCAGAGTATCCTGGGGTCTGCTCTGGGGGCTTCTCCCCATTGGAGGTGCCCAAAACACCTCATCTTGGTCAGATGCTCGAACCATCTCAATTGCCTCGTTTCAGTGTGGAGGAGTAGCGGCTTTACTTAAATACTTTTTATAAAAGAGAGCTCAGCCAACTCATTGTGTCTCCGACCTCATCCTTTTCTACCCAGAGCTCATGACCACAGGGGAGAGTAGGAATGTAGATCAACTGGTAAATCAGCAGCTTTGCTTTCACGCTCAGCTCTCTCTTCACCACAGCAGACCGGTATAGTGTCCACACTGCTGCAGATAGTACGCCAGTCTGTCAATCACACACTCCCTCCCTCCCTCACTCATGAACAAGACCCCCGAGATGCTTAAATTTCTCCATTTGGGGCAGCGACTCCCCCCTGACCTGGAGTGAGCACTCCGTCCTTTTTCGGCTGAGGATCCTGGTCTCAGACTTGGAGGTGCTAATCCTCATCCAGCTGCAAACCACCCCAGGGCAAGCTGGAGGTCACTACCTGATGAAGTCAGAAAAATCACAACCATTGTAGTTCATCATCCGGCTCTTCTAAAAGCTCCCTAAAAAGCCTTCAGTTGATCCAAAATGCTGCAGTGAGAGTACTGACAGGGACCAGAAAGAGAGATCAGATTTCCCCTATACTAGCTTCTCTTCATTGGCTCCCTGTTAAATCCAGAATTGAATTTAAAATCCTTCTACTCACTTACAGTCTTGAACAGTCAGACCTCATCCTATCTTAAAGACCTCATTGTACCATATTTTCCCATCAGAGCT
>VUQH01027838.1:1740-19856 GCA_015106775.1 Etroplus canarensis
TCTTCTTCTTCTTTCAGCTGCTCCCGTTATGGGGTCGCCACAGCAGCTCACCTGCCTCAGTCTTGCCCTATCCCTTGCATCCTCTTCCCTCACACCAACCCTCTGCATGTCCTCCTTCACTACATCCATCAATCTTCTCTGTGGTCTTCCTCTTCTCCTCCTGCCTGGCAGCTCCATCTTCAACATCCTTTGTCCAATATATCCACTATCCCTCCTATAAACATGTCCAAACCATCTCAGCCTTGCCTCTCTGACTTTGTCTCCAAACTTCTCGGCCTTCAGCTCGGCCTCCCAGATGTGGCAGAATTAAAGATGTTAATATTTAAACAAATATTTTTTTTCATCAGAAAAAAAAATTGATTTGTTTTATACACAAATTCATCCATCCATCCATCCAATGCAATGTTCCTGAGCTATTTTTTAGTGAAGTAAGCGTGTGTCCTGCTGGCATGTTCCTGTGTACGGAGTCTGCTGAGTTCACATAGAAACCTTTCCTCTTTGGTGACAGGATGTGAGGCCCGGAGATGTGATGCAGAAGAAGAACATGTGGGAGGTCATTGGAGACCCGTCAGGAAAGCCCGGGCAAAACGTGAAGGTACAAACACACAAACACACACACACACACACACACACAATACAAACACAGGTGAGTCTTAGATGTTAAGTAGAGCACAGCTAAGAAAACTTTTATTACCACTTTTTATTAGGATTGTTTTCAATGTGTTCATCATGTGGCCTTTGCAACAATGGAAAACGCTAAACAATCCCCATCATAACTTTAAGTGATGTTATTACATAACAAGAAAGGTAATAAATGAAGAAAAGAAGGGAAACATTCACACGTATAGGGTGAGCATGGCATGCAGTTGTTACCCTCTTTCTGGGACAGGGGCATCTGATGGGGACAGAGCTGCTGACCTGCTCCTGCTGGGGACATGTAACAACCGTCCACCTCTGATTAGGATCCTTCTCACTGATTTTCCTCCCTGTCTTCTCTGTCTTTCCTTCTCATTAGTATGGTTAGCACATTATCTTTCATTCTTTCTTTACACCAAACACTAAGCTGGTGTTTTCTTCACCCCCTTTTCTCCCTCCTCTGACTTCTTTATTTATTTACATGTATGCAGGCGCCTCCACATGCATAGACCTTCAAACTTCAGTTACAGCAAAGGATAACTGAAGAAGAAGATGTACTTTATCATTCCCCAATGGGGACATTGCACGTTTCCAGTCTCAACACACTGCACAAACAGAACCATGCAGGGGTGGAGAGGTCAGAAAGAAGGCAGCCCATTACAGGCACCAGGGGCGATGTAGGAGGGTTGATGCCTTGCTCAGGGGCACCTCCGCAGTGCTCAGGGGTGGGCAGAATATATATATGAGTGCAAGGTGGGCCCTCTGGTTCCTCCACCTCCACATTTCTCTCTTTCTTCTTTCTCTATGACACCACTGCACCAGTTGCACATGCACATCCATGTTCATTTTAATAGACTGATGTAAATAATTGTTTTTGTCTCACATTAATAAGAGATCATAAAAAAAAAGATGAGCACAACACCTTCCTACGTTTGAGAGGCTGGAGCCATCACAGGTTTAATCTACTGAATGAGCTTGATGGGCACCGCTGAGGTCAGTGGCCTGGTTTGAAATTGTAAATAAAGCAGTCTGGATCGCACCATCAGGTTTCATAAAGCCTTTTAGTCCTTGCAGGCTAATCTAATCCTGCTGACAGACAGATAAATAAACGGCACAGAAAAAAATAGCCCTGACTCCGCTCTCACCCGGAGGAATCATTTCACACACAGCTGGGAAGCACTCACTATCATATCCTCATGATGGTGATGCAAAAATCTTCCCTTTAACTGAACTTTCTCTGATGTCTGATATACATTTTGGGTGCTGTTAAATTGTTCTTTGTGTGGTACTGAAAAAGCCTTTAAAAATACATGATAGTAGATTTAATCTGATCTGTCCTCAGGGATCAGCAGCCAGTAAAAAGTACAAATTTGTCGTCACTGGACACGGCAAATATGAGAAGATCTTAGTGGACGACGAGAACGGAGAAAAATTCACCAACGGAAAGTCTGGTAAGAACACAGACATATGATAAAACTATATTATTATTTTAGCGGTTCTGTAAAATTCACACGGAACATATTTTTATCAGTGTGTAAGTGATATTTACCAATTAACAACATAAATGACAGTTGGATCGGCTCCAGCACCCCCACAACCCTGAACTGGATAGGTGGAAGAAGCTGAATGAATGAATGAAGTGTGACTTTAATCCTTTATAGATACACACACACACACACACACACACACAGAAGGAATCATTAGGAGCCAGATGAAAGAACACTTCTTTGTGCACCTTCAGCTGCTCCCTTGTATTTTACACAAGGGGTCGCCACAATGGATTAATCTGCACTGATAATTTGGCAGATGATGTACACCAGATGCCCTTCCTGATGCGACCCTCCATAGTGAGAGGGGCTTGTGTCCCCACCTGGAATTGAACCAAGGACCTGTTGCTTGTAAGAGACATGTGCAAACCACAGGGACAACAAAGAACACCTCTTTGTTTGAATCAGCAAAAATGTGAACTGTACATTTGATTAGGACGCTGCTGCTGATGTGAATGTAATGAAAAGCTGTCAGGTCATTTTCATCCAACACAAGCAAGAAAATGTTTCTTTTGAATCTTTAGTTTTGGCAGGAAGTACACAAATTTTCACACCAGTGTAAAACAAACAGGGCTCCTGTGTACAGATCAGGTGGTGACAGGAAGGACTTTGCATATCTCCATAGTGCAGTGGTGTATGCATTCACTTTTTAAGTGAAAGGTCCCTGGTTTGAGTCCAGGTGGGGACACGAGCCACTCCCAGTGTGGAAAGGACACCTGGCAAAATCTGTGCCAAATCACTGATCTGGATTCATCTGCTGCGGTGACCTGCTGGAGAAATACAGCATCTGTCAGAGCTGCTTTACAAGAGGGACTTTGTACTGTTGATGGTCCCAGTCCTTGCCTGAGTGGGAGGTTTTATTTTGACATGCATGTTACACTGATGTCTTCACCGTAAAGAAAATAATGTGTTGTTCACAAACATAATGTAGCTAAGAGGACAGCTGTGGTCAGTGGTGCCGACAGGACATGAATATCAGAACCCTTCATTAATCCCAGGAGGGATTGCTTATGTATTATACATGTATTGATCCCTCCACCCATCCCCACCACAACAGAACAAATAAGATAAAGAGACGAAGAGGGACTGATTCATTCTGCTTCCTTTTTTCCTTCTTTTTTTGAAAGCTGGATGAACTTCACCAACACAACAGCAACATTAAAATTCATGTTACCTCAGCAGCCAGCACAACAGGCCAACAGCCAGATAAACATCT
Organism: Etroplus canarensis; assembly: GCA_015106775.1. Taxonomy (NCBI): domain Eukaryota; kingdom Metazoa; phylum Chordata; class Actinopteri; order Cichliformes; family Cichlidae; genus Etroplus; species Etroplus canarensis. Next base: position 5,140 of record VUQH01027838.1, read on the forward strand.
CATTAGCAAAACATATGTATCTGCAGCCCAGGGAATTAAACAGGATTCCAAGTCCAACCCAAGCTGCTCCATCAAAAAGCCAGATGAGAAGATAAATATTACTCCTAGCAATGTGAAATCTATTCTGCATCTCCCATCATCAACAGCAGCCTCACTGTGGATTCCTGATCATCATGCTGCCAGTCCACTCAGTACTTCCTGAGATACCCTGGATACTAGAGTACCAGAAAGGCAGGAGAGCTTAGCACTGACAGTAGATCATGTCAGATGTTACTAACAGCAGCCTCCATGGTTTAAACTGCACATCAAACAGCTAACAGTGCTAAGATCTGCCACTGTGGGTAGTACAGTATGTTCACTGCGTAGAACAGTTTGTTTTCTAAAGCCTGCAAAGGAAACGCTGTCTTTGTTTGCAGCTGCACATTTTCTTGCTGAGACCTTATATTAACACCTGGCCTTATGTCCAGTGACATTAATGCTAATCACCTGCCTGAAGATGCATTTGCATCAGAACCATTTACCAAGGCGCTGCAGCCAAAAATGCATCACAAATATATTAATAACTTAATGAATTCACAGATAAAATCTGCACTGCAGCTGTGCCACTGATCTCAATCAAACACTTCAAACATTATTTTCAGTTAATGATTGACACATTCTAGATTTTGACTCTTTGATTTGAAAATGTTGCCTTTTCATTTCTTAAATAATATGTTTCTATTCTTGGCTGAATCCTTTACATGGTACAGTTGTTCTTCAGATCAGTTTATGAAAACACCTCTGAAACAACTGTGTTTTAATCTGATCTTTATGAATGTTGACCTGACCTGACCTGACCCCACCTGACGTCATGTCAGGCTACATGCTATGGTCAGCTTGTTTTTGTCTTCATGAAAGCTGGATGATTAAGAAGCGGCGTACGCGGCAGCAGTCAAGTTGATTCCATAACATCCCTGAAAATTCTTTTACCAATCTCAGCCATGGCAACAGCAGATGGCAGTGGTGAGAGACGTCACATGATATCACCATGAAAGGATATGATCCCACGATCAGTTTGGTTTTTGGACCAACAGTCGCAGGCATGTGGTCATAATGTTACACCTGATTGGTGTATGTAAGCGTGTAAATCTGGGTAAAGGAAGGGATTGCGGCAGGCGGTGTCTGTGTCCATGTGAGCGTGTGATTTAAGAAAAACTTGACACATTGTGAGGTTGTCACAGCAGAGAGGCGTGACACATTTAAGTTTAATTCATACAGTTAGTGAGCCACAGTACAGTTTTGACTTGTGAGATGCAGGTGTGTCTCTGTCTGATCATCCAGCAGTTTCAGCTGTGTCTCTTTTCTTATGATTTAATGATGCCTTAAATGTGGTCACAAAATGTGGAAACATTCAAGTCAAATGAAGTTTATTTTTAGCACCTTTTGCGCAGAGTGGCAATACAGAGAGCATAGTGTAAGAAAGAAAAACAGTTCAAAGTGCTTAAAAGATCAGTGATGACAAAAATACAATAATACAAACACACAATCACAGTTTGGTTTAATTATGAAATGCTAAGCTGTAAAAATAAAAAGTGCTGAGTGGAGTTACACAGATGGAGATATGATAATGAGCACGACTGAATTCGCGGTAGTGAAAAGCGTGAGCTGAAAATTCATTTCTAGTCCTGCTGTGTAACATCTGTTTTTATGGGATTAGGAAGGTCAAGCACAACTAAACTGAACATGGGGGTAACTCCTAAGAGTTTGAGGTTTTCAGAAGGTTTGACAAAGTATACCCACTAAAGATGACTGTTTTTAAAGCTGTACCTAGAATAAGCTAGCTCCAGCACACACATTAGAAAAAACAATCATAAAAAAAAATCTGTTTTCTCCGAGCAGCTTGAAAAAGGAAAGCCAGAAAAATAAAGCTGGGGTTGCCCGCCCTGCATCACAGTCAAATACATCCTTTCTTTCTGTTCATCTTGACCTTTGACCCACTGATCACTATCCCACTGACCTCCATCAGGGTGGAGGCTGTTTTTTACCGTTCTCTTAACTTCACCGAGCATCTTTAACTCACAGTAAAATTTGAACAAGTTGAGCCGCAAAATCTCCGAATTAATTTTTTTTTTTAATAAATATTTTATGTTATTATATTTTTTGCATAATAATGCACTGTGCTTCATCTCATTTTGTGCCCATACTCGTAAATACACTTAGTGAGTGCGGATTGCATGTTTTCTTCTCATCATCTTTTGAACTTACATTACAGTAAATCACAAAGGAAATATAACCAAATTGTGATGTTTAGATTAATGCGAGTGCTGAAAATCAATATTTAATATGTAAACATTCTAATTAAATTCTCACACTTCTCACAGATTTAAGTAAACTTGCTCCGCTGTGCCCTTTCCTCCAGATCATAGTAATTTAAATGCTCTTTTTTAAGTGTGATTTTAAGATGTTTTTTCCCTCAAAACACAACCATTTACTGTCTAATAACAAAATCATATTACTCTGCACACACATTCTCATAAGAGGTCTTAACCTGAGGTAAGTAGCACCATTTTGAATAAAACTGCCTATTTAAAATATGATTATAGGAAACAGAAATTCTCTCAAATTATTTCTCTTAAAGTAATTTGCACGTTTTGTTTGTTATCAATAGAAATTATATTTTATTTGCTATAACTTGATTTCTTTAACTAAATAGCCACTTTCCAATATAGATAATGCAGTAAAGGTACTCTATGGAGTCTTTGAACACTGTCAGCAGTTTCCTAAAAAGGACCATGTTCTGTTTAAATGTAATGAATCTGTAATAAATCAGTTTTAATCTTACTTCAGTTTTATGCTTTTGCTTGATTAATGAGCATGCCAACATACACTATATGAATAAGAGTATTAGGCCACCTACACATTACACCTGCAAAAACTTTTACAATTCTAAATCTGTAGGCATTCATATGGACCTGGCTCTCATTTGTAGCTAACAACAGCTTCCACTCTTCTGGGAAGGCTTTGTAACAGATGTGTGTGTCTGTGGGAATCTTTGCCCATTCACCCAGAGGAACATTTCTGAGGTCTGACACTGGTGTTGGACTGAAGGGCCTCGCTCACAATCTTTATTCTAGTTCCTCCCAGAGATGTCGACTGGGGCTGAGGTCAGGGCTCTGTGCGAGTCAGTCAAGTTCTTCACCAAACTCAACCAGCCATACCTTTATGGACTTTGCTTTGTGCACTGGGGCACAGTCATACTGGAACAGAAAAGGCCTCCCTAAACTGTTTCCACGGTGTTGGCAGCAAAGAATTGTCCAAAATATCTTCATAAAGTGAAGCATTTGAAATTCTCTTTACTGGAACTGAGGGCCCCAGAGAAACACCCATGGCATTATCCCTCCTCCAACAAACTTTACAGCTGGCAGAATGCAGTCTGGTAATGTTATCTTGGTATTTGCCAAACCCAGACCCATCCATCAGGCTGTCAGATAGAGAAACGTGATTCGTCATGCAGCAGCACACATTTCCACAGCTCCAGAGTCCTTGCTGATGTAAGGCTTGTTTGCAGTCACTCAGGTGCACAGTTTTTGTGCTGGTGTGAAAGTAAGAGGAGGTTAAAAACAACCCATTCTTTCACAAATCTTTGTAAAGGCAAACTGCATGGCTGGTGCTTGATTTTATACACCAGTAAGGACTGAATCAGAATCAGAATCCTTTAGTAATCCCAGGAGGGAAATTGCTTAATGAAACACCTGAATTCAGGTGTGACCTAATACGTTTGTCCATATAGTGTATGTAGCAGTGCACCAACACAGATGGTATGGAACACAGCTAACAAAAAGAGTTCTAAACAGTGTAAAAATTAAAAGTATATGGTTTTCAAACCGAAAGTGCACTCAACACCATTAGACAGACAAAATCAAATTAAACAAGATAAACAGCTAACCTTGAATTTGTTTGCTTACAAGAAAACTCCATAGGGCACCTTTTAAAACTTTACTAAGCAATGCTAATCTATGACTCAGTAATGCCTGTTTATTGTGATCTTGATGAAAAAACAAATGAGAGGCTCTGAAATTAAAACACTTTAATCTGATGTGATGTCTGAGTGACTTTAATACAAATGGAACTCTCTCTTTTCAGCTAATCCACAAATACATACATGTACCGTAACATCCAGACAGCCAATCACACAAAGCATTTGTCAAGTATAAAGTTCAGACCTAAGTTTTCTTTAGCAACACCACAAACACAGAGGCTAAGACTCCGGACTTTGACATAATTTATGTTGCTAAGATTTCTTTTGCATTTGTACATGAAACATCAATCCTAACCTTTTTTTTCTTTTAAAAAAAAATGATTGTCTTGGTACTTCACCTTAAGAAGCTTAAGTAGCGGTGAAACCCTTTGCTGTTCTATTAAAGTCCTTTGGTTCCTCATCTTTACCTTTTCGCCCAATCAGACCCATTTCAAACACTGTAGAAATTTTCGTAACCGGCCTCGATGCCGCCTCTTTTAGCTTTTTAGCATCAAACTTTGGGCTGAACAGCAGCACAGGTAGCCGGTATGCAAATGACGGTATCTCTTGTAGCTCATCTCTTTTGTCGTCTTTCTTCTCTTTCTCACTTTTGTTTAACTCGATCTGGTGCATGATGTTCTCCTTGGAGGAGAACATTTGGAAGAGGACAGCGTCCCACATCTTTGTTGCCTTGGGAGTGTCTTTGGATTGGTTTTCGTTCTTGGCACTGGGCTTGTCTTCAGCCTTCTCATCAGTCATTTTTATCTCCCTCTGGTCTTGCTCCTTGACCTCCTTCTCAGAGCCCATCTCTGGAAATTTAGGCTCCTCCTGCTCCACCACCATGTGCTTTTTGAGTCGAGACCAACCACTTGTTTTCGATTTCGCTCCCTTTGGCTTTAGTAGGGTTTTAAGAAGGGGCTCAGCTCCTGGGAGATTCTCATCTCCTTCCTTTGTCTCAGGCGCTGGTTGAACTCCTGACGGCAATTCTGCTTTCCTATCCTGCCCTCTGTCTTCTGCAACAGCAGGAACCTTAACAGGTAGAGAAAGTGCTACAGAGCTTTGCTTTGAGCCTTCCAGTTTAATCTCTGTGACATCTGCAGGTTCTTTTTCTTCTGCAACATCAGCTCTTGTTTTGGGTATAGATTTTTGCTCAGCAGTCTGGACTTTATCTTTGCCTAAAAGTTTCTTTACTGCCTTTAGGGGATCTCGGTCTCCACCTTTAGGCAATGGACTTTTGGTTTCAGGAGTCTTTGGTTTGGTTTCTTGAATTAGTGTCACCATTTTCTGTTGCTCTGAAAACTTAACCTCTTCTGCTGGAGGTTTAGCCTTCAAAGTTTCTTGAATTATTGTTTCTCGTTTTGCTGCAACCTGACCGGATACCATGGTCATGTCTTGTGCTAGGGAGTCAGAGGCTTGTGTAACAACAATAACAGGGATAGAGGGGGTGGCAACTTCCTCATGTAGCTGATAGGGTTTAGCTTCAGCTTTCAGGGTTTCATTAACTGTGGACATCTCAAATGTAGATTGCCCTTTCACAGAGCTTTCTTGGTTAGGTGTCTTAGAATCTTCTGAGACCTCTTTTTTGTCTTTAACCTCTTCTTGAGTTGGCATCATCAGACTTGAGATACCAAATGCTGGAGCGTAAGTTTTTATACCTCCATAAGCAGTGTATTCAGCCGGTGTGAGTCCACGATAAGTAGACTTTGGCTTTTGAGACACCTGAGTTGGGGTTTTAGGTCTTTGAAAACCTGAAGGCGATGCCCCATATGTGGGTGTCTTCGGTCTTTTATAGCCAGGCGATGTGGTCATAAGTCGGGATGCTTCATATGTTGGTGTCTTAGACCTCTGATAGCCAGACACTGCTGGTGATATTGGAGATTTAGGTTCCTCGGAGCCAACTGGAACAGTTGAGACCTTTCTACTTGACAGCTCTGGTTCTGACTTTGACTTTGTAATACTTGGCTGTATTGGTTTAATTGAAGGTGTCATGTCTGAGTGGATGTCCCCATTCATTATTTGTCCATGAGGCTCTGTAGTCTTCACACTTTGTAAAGCAGATGAACTGTTGACCACAGAAACAGTTTGAGCTGTTTTTGACCTCTCTGGCTCTACTGTAACCAGTGATACTGCAAACAAGAGAGGATTGGGTCTTGAGATCTCAAAGCTAGGTGTTGTAGCCCGCGTCACATGGTACGCTGGGGTTTTAGGCCTTCCTGCTGAAGTTCTTGATGTTTGAAACTCATAAGTTGGTGTTCTAACTCTAATTTCAGCTGTTGGGGTGGTTCTTTTGAGTTCAGCTGTCGGTGTGACTCTTCTTACTTCTGATGTTGGGGTTGCTCTTTTGATTTCAGCTGTCGGTGTGACTCTTTTGATTTCTGCTGTTGGTGTGACTCTTTTGATTTCAGCTGTCGGTGTGACTCTTTTGATTTCAGCTGTCGGTGTGACTCTTCTTACTTCTGCTGTTGGGGTTGCTCTTTTGATTTCTGATGGAGGAGTTATGGTGGCATTAATCTCTCCTGTTGGTGTGGTGCCTCTTTTAATATCTGAAGTTGGTGTTTTTCTCTGAGGATCAGCGCCTAATAAAGGAGTCTGAATAGCTGGCGCTATACCTCTACGAACGTCAACTGGTGGAGTCAGATCTTGATACGTCTCCATTGGGGTTTTACTTTGAGGTACAATGCCGCCAATAGCAGTTAATCCAGCTGTGTCGTATACTGGTGGTGTTCTGGATGTCTCATAAAAAGATGTGCTTGCTGTGTACATCCTAATTTGAGGGACATCAAACATGGGTTTGGGCGATCTTGATGGCTCAGTTGCTTTAAATGTTGGACGTGGACTTCTGGGTTTGACCAGTGGGGTCAACACAGTGAGGGGTCGTATCACAGCTTGAACTCCTGCTGTTGGATATGGAGTTGGACTTGTGGTTGCTGCAGCTTTGCCAGATCTTAGACCAGCATGAGTTTCAGCTAATGTGCTTAAAGCTGTCGCCTCTGAAGCTGGCAGCAATACTTTGGGTGCCCCCAGTTGGGGGATTTGCCCCAAAGCTGCTGAAACTCCTGAACGGTGAGCTGATGCAGGATAAAAAGAAACCGTGGTTACATGCTGTGAGTAAGTATATGCAGGCATTGCTACTGTCTGAGGCGACATCCTAGCTGGTCTACCATAAGCTGCGCGCTGTGGGTATGGAGATGCCACATGCTGATACAGCGGCTTGATGGTGAACCGCGGTGGCTGCTGGTTGCTGTAGAAGCTTTGAGGTGTCTCTGGTGTCCGAGGTGGTGTGAAGTGATCACTGTGCTCGAGGTCGGGGCTTGCTTCATTTACAGGGGAGAGGCTGGAGCGGAAAGGGGTGGCGGACTGCGATGCCTGAGCGGAGGCCTTTTTCTTGGCGGTCCTTTTGATGAGCTTCTGAAGCCGAACATTGTCTTTTCCAGGCTTTGGCAGCAGGGGTGGGGGGTACTGCTGGGAAAGCAGGTCAGGCTGGGTGACAGTACCATAAGCGACAGCCATGAGTGCTTCAGCACCCTGGGGAGAAAAAAGTCAAAAGCTGTCAAAACTCCGGGCCTGTACAAATTAGACAAATAAAGTCTTTGGGTTCATAGTTTTTAGTTTTGGCCGTAAGTTAATCATTCATTTAAACCTAATTTTTATTCAAATGTTGACTGATCTTCATGAGCTTTTTCTTCCATTCAATTCAACCAGTCTTGTTGCATTTTAGCACAAGTTTATGAATCTTTCATTTATTTTCTAAGCTGAGCCCAGATCTCCAAAGTTTCAGAAAATTACTCAAATGGACGTTGGACTGCTTTGCAATATCTAACTCTCTCTCTCTCTTTCTTTCAGGTTCATATCATGGTGATTACTGAGGTGGAGTTGGTCTTCAGCTGGTTTCCATCTCTGATCTCACAACAGCTTGTGCTGGTGATGAAAACGTCTAATATAAGTAATCAGAGCCTGAAAAAAAACTTCCTTAATTCCCTACAGGGACATTGCTTTGGGATGGTTGCTCAAGACTGTCAAAATTATAGAATTATACATGAAATACAAGAAAGCAACAGCTCAAATCCAAAAGATTAATTCATGTAATGTTTTTATTTGACCAGTTTTCTCTTTGTATTTCCTGGCATTGCATTTATCTTCTGTATATATCTGACTGTGAGCTTTACTGTTTGTTTTCTTGTTCTTTGCATTTTATGGTGAATCATTCCTCATGTCTAGCTGATCCTTGTATGATGATGTTTTGTGAAATATTATTTTTTTTATTAGAAAACATTTAAAGTTTATGTAGAAGTATCAGATCATAGAGCTTTGCTAAAGAATAATCTTTGAAAACCCTGAATTTAGGAGAGACAGGCACACAAAACTGTAAATATTCCTAAATGATAGTGTGGAAGCTCACCATATCATGTTTTGGCACATCTGGTCCTGATTTGGTTTTTACAAACCCAAACTGTTGAGTTAAAGTCAGTGTCTATGTTTCAGTTAAACTTGCTGTACTCTGTAGCTCTGTAAACATTCTCACTCATTTTGAACGTTATCAGCCCATCAAATGTTTGTTAGCAATTCTTATCAGTCCTCAATACATCACATCTGCTTTTATTTCAGTTAAATTTAGTGTCACAGGTAGTTTTCAGGTTAGTTTTATAACTATAATCTTGACTAAAGGTACTTGATTTAGGTCTAGGCATAAAACGTACTTGGTTAATGCTTGGGAAGTCTTTACATTAAAATGTACATGTTAGGAGCAGTATTTGCTTCCTTTTGATGATATTTACCATTCAAGGTTTTACATGTACTTTTTAATAAGACCACTAGATGTCTCAGTAATCTGTGCTGCTCAGTTCATGTCTGATTACAAAGGAGGACGCCTACAAGTGATATGTATGGGACTGATAATAGCATCCAGTGGGCTGATAACATCCAAATCAATTAAAATTTTTACCTTTAATATCCTTATCTGTGTGTATGTGTTTATAAGCCCTTTTCTTGAATAAATTAAAATCTTTTTTAACTTGAGTTTTGTCTTTACTTATCTCAGTTTATGGTAAAGAATCAAAACCATACTCCATACTCAGAAATAAAAATGCTGCTATTGACTCTATCCAAAATTATTAATGAAGTTTTAGATTATAATATTCATTACTGAAGATGTTCCATTATATTAATGGAGAATAAAATTATTTTGACATTAATGTCAGTCCAACATTTTCTCAGCAAAAATAAGACATCAAAATTTTACAAGCAGATTATCTTGAAATTTATTCACTTCATCACAGAAGAACATAATTCATCATTTTATGTTATCCATGTTGATTTGTCTTGGTTGGGATTTGGTATAAGTTATAACTTTTATCTATAGAGGACTCTAAAACAAAAGGTCAACAATGGATGACAAAATAGTTTTCCAAACTTTTGTGAGATGTCAAGAGGCTCAAGAGCTTTAATAGATGTGAAGAACGATTGGGAAGAACACAACAAATCTAAGCTGTGTTTCACGCAGTGCCGACATAACACTTTTGACATATTATGTTTATTCAGTTCATTCAGACACATGACATCAAGTTTCCCTGCAGGATGAATCCTTTCTATTGGCTGTGCAGCCCGTGATCACAGCACAGCTGCTTGCTGCGTGAAAGCCCCACGAGACTGAGGCACAGAGCACGCTCACTGGCAAACAAGCTGATTTAGCCACCTTTATGTTTCCTAATAGAACCATAATTTACAAAATGAAAATGTTGTTTGCAATAAGACTTGAAATTGGCAACTAAGACCATAAACTCATCAGAAAAGTGTTTACTGAAGTCATAGATCAAACAGACTTTGTTATGTCCCCTGTAGCAAAGTGGTTTGCTCATACAAGCGAAAGGTCCCTGGTTTAATTCCAGGTGGGGACACATGCCCCTCTCACCGTGGAGGGTTGTGCCAAATTACCAACATGGATTAATCTGCTGTGGCGAACCCCTTGGTGGAGAATACAAGGGAGCAGCTGCGGAGTCGCCTTCTGCTGGTCTTTTTTAAGAATGCAGGTAGCAGTCAGCACTGGGTTTACTTTTCAGACCTGGAAGCAACGCCATCTTTTATTTGTAGTCTATAATTAGTAATAAACAGGCCCACAGGAAATCTGTGCCTGCAGAAAACACACGTTTCCCACAGAGTTTGAAGAGGTGTGTGTTGTTGGGTAAATGCTGTCTCTGGTGCGTGTTGCTGTGACTTTGATTGCTATGAAAAGACTGTCCTGAAAACATGTACTGAATTTTTTATGATTAAATTAAGTGTTAAAGTTGAAAACTTGAGTCAAATTGTATTTATTTAAGCCTGTTGTAATGTTGATTTGTTTTAAATAAATCAACATTTTTGCTCAAGAAACAATAATCAGAATCCTGCAGATTTTCCCGTTGGCTCACCGCAGGAAGCTGAAAAATCTGCAGATTCTGTTTGGGCCTGGTGATAAGTAATATAACTTTATTAGGGATGCCTCCAGCTCCACTGTCATGAGCAGCAGCTGGTGACGGCAGTTCTTCTTCTACCTGAAGAATCTGCTGTGAGCTGCAGGATTACAGTACTCTAACCAAAACCTGCAGTTTGTGGAACACTGGTTCATTTGCCACTGCGCCAAGCTCAGCACAGCAGCAGAGCATAACAAGAACGACCATCATCACATACAGACCAAGATGGTGGAGGTGAAATGAGTCCATGGGAGGAGGAACCGATCAGAGAGGCAGCCCAATACTGATCTATTGATTTATTGTCATAATATATTTTAGGGTTGTTACAACTGTCCTAAACCAGGGTTTGGTTCATAACTTAATTTGTGGGCCATAGTTCAGTTTATATGTTTTTTTTTTCTTTAGAGGGAATGAAAAACAAAAAAATATATTGATATATATTGATATTGATCACCTGATCGGGCCTGAGGTTGATCAGCCCAGAAGTGTTTCACCCCTGATACAGAAGCAGTGATAGAGATATAGAGATGCATTTAAAGTCATTCCATTGGGCATGGATGGAAAAATGTCCATCAGCTGTTTTCAGCTCATGAAGGAGCTTTAATTGAAGGATTAAAATAACTCAGCTGTACTTGTCCTCTGCCTCACACTCTAATGTCCTGAGTGTGACTCATCAGTGAGTGCCAGATACTGGCGCTGCAGGTCAAAAAAGCCAACCTGAAGAAACAAGCTGAACTCCTTCTGGATGATGTTACCCCTTCTCAACTGATCCCGGAAGCCTGTTTCACAGTCTAATTTTAGTCTGAAGGCAAAGTGGACGCTGGCCAATCACCCCCTTCCCTTTTTTAAGACTCCTAGCTTTTTACAGGATGCATCACTTTCCAGAAAACAATAAATCAGAGCGCTGTGATGCTGCTCAGAGGGAGTCTCTGCAGGACCAGCTGCCTTGAAGCCATCAGAAGCAAATTCATTGTGACACAACTGTGTACAATGAATGTATTTTAGTATCAACTGGAGCCACATAAAGTGTGTTCTTATCTATGAAGCCTTTCTGTACAGGATGATAGTTCTAGAAAGCTTTTGAAATAGGTGTGTTTTCATGTCTTAAGGGTTTGTCATAGGCAGCATTTTCAGAGTTTAACAAAAAGGCCGAGAAATGGAAAAAATGGTCAGTTTGGGTCCTTATAATTACATGATTGAACCCCCTTGCTTTTAGCATGACCAAAACCTTCTTTGTATCTCACTGCAGCAGTTTAAATGCAAATACTTCAATTCTCTGAGCCAGCAGTAGAGATAAAAAGTCTCTCTGACAGTAGTATGAGAGTATTTCAGATTTAAATTGGTTTATTCTGTGGGGAGCTGGAATATGACAGGGAAATTTTACACATCTGATCCATCCTTTTGATTGTAATGATTTAATGGAAAATGATGCCTAATAGTGATGCTAGAGCAAAGATCAGGGAGTCAAAATAATCATCTAAATACCCTCAACATCCATGGAAAATGTCATGAAAATCTGAACAGAACATTTAAAAGTCAAAATAAAAGAAATTATAAATATCCAGAGTTGATTTTATGAATATTTCACCCTGTGTTAGACTTCAGCTTGTACTTCTATCCTTAGCCTCACATTTGTGAACTTTACATATTTAGTTTGGGGTGTTATCTGAGTGAAAAGAGGTTACATTTGCTCTTGTTACCAAACCTCAACCAACTGAACTCTGCCCAGACAGAAATGGAGTGCAACTCCATCACATCAGGATCCTCTCATGTCTCTTCCCACATAAATAAATGCATGCATATAGATACCTATATTCATATCTGCTGAATAGTGAAAGTGAATGTAGGGCACCTTATGACATCACAGCTCCCTGACACTGGATAGGGCCTGAGAAACATGTTGTCACTGAGAATATCCAATAAAATGAGAGCACAGTTTAACATAAATGGATCAGGAGCTGCAGACTAGGAGGTGTTTGTTCACCGGACAGGTTTGTAATTCTTTTTAAATTTATGATTAATAGGGCTGCAAAAGTGTTACAAGTGCAAATGCTATTGTAACAGAGCTCACCTTAAAATAAGAAGTAGCAGTATTTATGACAACAGCTAAGAAGGAGGTTTGAGTTGCACATAAAGGATCTCTGACATAATGAAGTCTGCACAAACAACTGTTTAATGTCTTCAGTTTGCTATGTGTGTCACCACAGTGAAATGTAGGGCAGTGCTGGGTATGCTTCAGACCTCACACCCACCCACCCACTCTCTCTCTCTCACTCACACGCACACACACACACACACACACCTCCCTCTCTGAACATGAGATGCTCACTCCTCCTTTTAAGGCTCTGGTAGTTTTGGTATTTGGAGTGCCTTCAGGATGCGAGTTCAAAAGAGGAAAGAGTAATAATAGCTGTGTAATAAAAACGCAATGAATCCTTAAGCAATGAATCCACCTCAAAAAGACATCTACCTCTGGAGGAGTTATGAGGTTCTGCACAAACACAGCAACCAGTGAGTTCAGGTGAAAAACGGGCAAACTTACCAGGTAAAAGCTTGTTGCTGATGTTGAAAGCACTCCAGGCAGGTTCCCCTGGACAGAACAGGAGAGACCACTGGTTCAAGTTCATGGTAAAATTGCAAATTCAAGAAGGACAGCTTTATTCCCGAGAACTGCACAAGTCAAAGCTGAATGTGGTGCCTCTTTGGAGATGAGGACAGATAACAAAGAGGGCAGAGTGAGTTGTTGAAGCCAAAGGGAGTCAAAGTAGTGCAAGGTTAACACAACTCAGCCCTGCTGGTGCTTTAATGTTGCACTGAGGACAAGGAAAAGAACACCCTGAGCTCCTCAAACACTTCAGTTCTCTTGCTGCTGAGGTGGGGGGGGGATCCTGCCTCCCTAACCCTGCTAACAGTGTCCCTGTGCTCTGTCTGGAGAACAAAAGGTGTAATTATGGCATGTTTACCTGTGCGACTGCTGCTTGGGGGGCGGCCGGCCGGCTGCTGCCTGCTTGTCCCAGCCTGGAGTGTCAGAGCGGCAGGTTCATGTTGAGCCCAACTCGACCCCCCTTCTACAAATGGAAGGAACAGGCGCCATGGCAGTCCAAAAATAAACCCTGAGCCCTGTGCACTGCTCAGTGACAGCAGCCTAGTTGTGACAGCAGGGCGAGGTGAGGCGCGATGCAACACCGACAGGCCACAGCACCTTAGGTTTCACCACCTCAGGACTCTAAAAGTAGGGTCTGAGGGCCTCCCAAGGGTCCTTCAGGGATATACCAAGGATCCAAGTGGGGGCTTTGAGGCATGCTCCAAAGAATAACAAATAATTCATTTCACATCAGTCTATTGGCATTTTTAGTGTCGCTGCAGGGATCTTGTTCATTTAAACTATTGGATTTTGGGTGTTCATTGGACTGCATGGGTAAAGTTACACTAAATCTGAAAAAGTTAATAATTCAATTCAACTTTATTTATATAGTGTCAATTAACAACAAAAGTTGCCTCAAGGTGCTTTATACTATAAGGTAAAGACCCTAAAGTATTAGAGAGAAAACCCCAAAAATCAGACTATCCTCTATGAGCAAGCACTCCCCATGGGGAGTGAAAAGAGGTGGGTGGAGAAGAAATGCCCAGCACATCATAAGAAGCTCCCCAGCAGCCTAAACCTATTGCAGCATAACTAAGCCCTAACTATAAGCTTTATCAAAAAGGAAAGTTTGAAGCCTGATCTAAAATGTAGAGAGGGTGTCTGTCACAATGTCCTGAAGGCCAAAGTAATGCCGTCCAGAGTAAGTATCTGGTTAGAAAGACTGTTTCTGAGGATTTTTAGGGCCAAATACAATAATCTCAGTTTTGTCTGAATTTAAAAGTAAAAGATTACTGGCCATCCAGGTCTTCATGTCTTCAAAACAAGCCTGTAGTTTAACTCATTGATTTGAGTCATCTGGCTTCACGGATAAATATAGCTGGGTATCATCTGCATAGCAATGAAAATGTATGCCGTGTTTTCTAATAACACTGCCTAAGGGAAGCATGTATAATGTAAAGAATAAAGAGTATTGGTTCCAGCACAGAACATTGTGGGACTCCATGACTAACTGTTGTGTGTGAGGAAGACTTCTCATTTACATACACAAATTGGAATCTCTCAGATAAAGAAGATTCAAACCAGTGTAATGCATTCCCTTTAATACCAACGGAGTATTCTAGCCTCTGTCGTAAGATGTTGTGGTCGACTGTATCGAAAGCTGCACTGAGGTCTAGGAGAACCACCATCC